>JAHWXV010191009.1:0-12983 GCA_024586415.1 Phrixothrix hirtus | reverse complement strand
CAAACAAAACACGTTAACAAAAGAACAACAACCAAAATAATGTTAATTAACAATGAAAAAGAACAACAAATCGTACGAAAAACACAGACCGAAAAAGTTATCAAAAATTATAACAACTATTAAATGTGACGTTATCACATTACTACTTTATCTCAAAAGTTAATCGATTATTACTTAATGTCAGCCCAACAGATCTATCAACTTTGATTAAGAAATTCCTACTCCTTCTTGATGTTGCAATTCCTATGTCACTGAGTATGTTTAAATCTTTACTGTAAAAGTGACTATGTTTTTGATCGCCCAGTGGAATTTGAAAATTCAGTTGAGTTTAGTTATTTAAAGAGTAATATATCAACATGTGGCATTTGTGGGGCTCCTGCAATTACTACATGTGCCTGGTGTCAGGTTTATGAACATTATGTTCATGAATATCATTATTGTAGCATTTATGTGACGTAGTAAAACTTGTTCATTTTATATTATAAGTCGATTTAGTTAGTGTTCATGAACAATGGTAATTATTATTGTGGTGGATACGCAAAGTTGAGTGTCCATAGAAAATAAAATTTTAGGCGATGTAAAAACATAAAATGATATTACTTATACTAAACGTGATATCTAGTGCAAAAACTAATATTTTGTATAAAATTATTGTAGATATTGCTAATTACAGAGGGAAATCTAATAATTTAATATTTACTACGAAAATTACAAATAGAAACTAATTTTAAATTTTTATTAATTTAAAGGGGGTTTCCAAACATCTTAAAGCCCCAAAACTTTAGCTTTCAAAGAGGTATTGATTTTTGAAATTACACATTAAATACTTTGTATATATGGTATAATATAAGCGAAACATATAGGAGTTGAGAGTAGTTTTCTTGAATTTAAATTATATATGTAAAACAAGTAATACTATTTGACAGCCTCTAAGAAAACAAAAAAAGTTTTAAGCAATGTAATTAATTTAGGATTTACGTTACACTTGGGTACTACAAAACGTATATTTTATGAGGTGTTCAAAATGTTTATCGTTATTTTTTAAACATTAATCTAAGCGGTTTTCAAATTCAGATCTTAGACGAAGATCTTCTAATGAAGCAGGCTGTGTTTTGTATAACACTGACTTCAAATGATCCCCAAAGAAAGAAAACTTGGCGTGTAGGATCCACAAAAGTGGTGTCCATCCTATGGGACCTCTTATTTCAATTCCCTGTCCTGGAAATCTGCCATTTAAAATGTGCCGAACCACAAAGGCAAGATGAGAGGGCGCCTCTTCTTGCTGGAAATGAACTAAATTTTCATTTAAATTCACTTCTTCGTCGATTTTGTAATGATTGTCTAGATCATCCAAGATGAGAGGTTCAATAGTCTTCTCTAGCAACTCTAAGTAGATATCTTTAATATTTCCTTCGAGAAACAGATGTCCAATAATTGTATCTCCTAAGAATCCTGATAAAATGTTAATTTTTTGGAGTTGTTGCGTATTTCCTTCAAATAAATGATGCGGATCTGCATCGAATTAATAGCGGCAGTTGTGTTTGCACTGACTCATTAAAAAACAACGTATATTCGTCACTAAAACAAAAAAGTTTTTCGTTAACTCTGGATGATTTTCAATTTTCCATCATCTCTTCATAACATTGAATTCTTCGGTTGTAGTCGTCTTAGGCCGGTTCTTGAAATGTTTGCACCTTATAGGGATAGAATTTATTAACTGAAGAGTTCATCGTTACTCGCGAAATTTCTGTAGAAGTTGCTGCTTTTCGAACAGAAGATGTTTAAGTTGCTCTTAGATGACCTAAAACTTCTATCTGGGCGACTTCATCCAGTATTTTTCGTTCAAGTCTTTTCTTATTTGCAACTGATTACGTATCTTCAAATTTTTTAATTAATTTTCCGACATAGATATGCCTGGATTTCTGGCTTTAAAAATACCGTATGTTCATAATGTAGATCGGTTCTAAGAACCAAAAATGAAAATAGTTTTAACTCTTTCAACTAACGGTACATTATTATAAAACAAGCAGTAACACCAAAAGACTTTTGGATAATAAGATTTGTTGATAGAACAAGGGACCATTTATTTAAAAACGGTTGTTCAAAATCTCAAACATTCAGTTTTCCTAATAAGAAATGCTTAAATTCCAGTTATGGCCCAAAAAATAACAAATCTGTACTCTCTCCTTTATTTAACGAGTTAATAGTCAAGAAGAAAGTAGTCGCACATTTTCTTGCCAAATAACCTAGCAATAATAGTTAAACATTTATTTTGATGGCAATATACAAGAAAAACGTTTTTTGGTCATTTACATACTAGATCAATTTATTATATACATTACGTATCCGATTACTTTGTTTTTAAATAAATTATTATTGTTTTATCCAAATTTTTGTTTTTTTATATGGTAGCAATGAAATAACTTTTCCAGAGTACTATCAAAGCGGTTTTGAGGATTTTCAGACATCTCTTAGTAAAAAAATTTACTTATATTTTAAGTAATAAAATCTTTGACTATAACTTATTTGTTGTAAGCTTATGTAACACAATCTATTTACATATTTTCATTTATTTACAGCTTTCTAAATCTATATTTACATTTTTAAAATAATTTAAAATAATATGTCGCGTAATTGTAGTAATTTTCACAAAATGGCTACTGCGGTTGTTGATAACAAACGTCTGCAATTACTTCTAATGTTTATAATTTTTGAGTGTAAAATTTTAATATACAATACGGGTGTTTCCTACCATTTAGGTGAGTGAATATTTTATTTATAGTTATAGCGTTCATAATATTTCTACATTAAATTATGATGTCCATGGAGAAATGCATAACTTAACTGCACGCAAGAGAATTTTGAATAGGTAGTAATGAAGTATTTTCTACTAACAGGTAATGGCATTAGGGATAAGTCGAGATGTTGTGAAGCAATCCACTTGAGGATCAAGCGTTCGTTCAAAATTCGTATCTTTATACGCTGTTTAGGAATAACGGTATTTGGTTTAATCAGTCAAATTAGAGTTATTCAGTTATTATTATTGCAATTTTTGTGCTATAGTTTTTTACATCTGCAGATTGCTTAATCAATCTATGTTTATAATTAATATTATAAGTTTTACATTTACAGATTTCTACCGCGGTTTGACTCAATTATCATTAAAATTAATTACTACACGATATTATGAAACGTTTTGTTTAGTGTATATTTACAGTTTGCTAATTTTCTTTATAAACTATTAAAATGATTTTGATAAATGCTGTATTATCTAGGATCATTATAAAATTATTCATAATTTAATTACTATCTGACGAAGATTTCGTTGGGAGTATTGATAGAAGAATTAAAAGCACATAACTTTAAATTGATTGTTATATATGTTAAAAAGCAAAGAAGCCTATTTATTCACTTAATAAATTAAGGCGACATTTATATTTGTACAACTCTCTATACTAGACGTTAATTTTATTTTACGCGTTTTAATTCTATCGTAGATTATCCGGAAATAGGTTTGATGCGCACGCTTTTTATAACGTGTTTCACATGTAGAATAGGAAGTATAACATTTTGTGTTTCATTAAAGCACGCAATGTTTATTTTGAAAGGCCATTTGTAAGTTTTATTAATCTTTTTGAATTTTATTTTTATTATATGAATCGGCCTAGTATGCCAGTTAAGCTTATCGAAGTTGCTTTTCTATAAATGACTTACTTTTTATTATTTTAATAATTTAGTAAAAGTACATTTTTAGTTTTCGTAAGTTCTATTTCGGTTTGTTTGAATCGAATTTAATTTCAATTGGTTCCTTATTTTAGTATTCTACAGGTAACATTTGTAGGCTATAACTGCTGCTTTTTTTTAAACACAAGAATCTACTTGGTTTTACTTAACTGCGAATTGTAAGCGGGAAAGAGGGCTACATCTCTATATAGGAAATCAATACAGGGCCATTTGATATAATCGATTTAAACGAAACTGGGAAATCGGGATAATTCATTGTAAGGTATTAAATTTTATAATTCTTATTACTGTGGGTTTCTCTTTATTAGACGTTATTTGAATGGATCGTGAGATTTCATTAAATTAACGCGGTTTAATCTTTTGGTGTTTCCTAAATCGCTAATTTCAATAGCCTAATGGATTTTACTTGTGTTAAAATTCTATAGCTGTATAATTAACCTAAATTTTGAAATGTGATTATTTCAGTAGATGCTAACTCTTACCACTTTTCTTTAAATTCAAAATAAAAATAAAGGTTACTTCGATTAAATTATGTTTTATTTTTGACTTGTGCTAAGTTACACGCTTAAAGCAATTTTACAATATGTTAAAATATAACTAGTTGTAATGGGAGATCTCTCAGTAGATATATTTTCGTAATAATTGGTTACTATAAAATAAATAAGATTTTGACTAAACTAATTTAAAATAATATTTTGAAGGCTTTATGTTGTTTTAAGTAAAATGTCGGTTATTATTTTATATATTTTTATTAATAAATATTTATACGTAGATTATTGCTTGCCAATTGTTACTTAATGAACGCATCTTTTATTTCAAGGCTACAGACTTCTTGCTATTATTTATTGCAACTATCTGATTTTAATTAATACCTAAAATGTAAAGAGCAAGTTTTATATGAAACTCCATTTGAATAATCGAATCGGCGGGAAATTGAAATTCGCGATGATGACCGCGATATAAATGTATAAGAGTATAAATTATAAGGCAGATTATGTTGATTAAAATCCTAAATTAAAACTGTCAATTCAATCAAATAATACGATCCGATTTAATAATCAAATTGTATAATTAAATCGCGGGTTATATTGATTAAAATAGCGAATTAAAACCGTCAAATCAATCAAATGATCCGCTCTGCTAGATATTTAAATTTGCGGGTATGACAGCCATATAAATGATCAAATTGTAGAGGGTAGCCCATTTATATGGAGACACCGAAATATTTTCCTTATTTTTGGACATATTGAAATTACATTCAGTATACATACATATGGCGATGGCGGACATGGTGGTTTACAGTCATGGCAGTCATTTTGAAATCCGCTATCTTGGAATTAAGTCAAAATTTTTAAATGGAAAGAGGGTTGTGTTGGGTATCAAATTAATAGCACGTGAAGCCAGGAGTGCAATACTGTTTTTATTTCCCGCCTAGGAAGCACCATTACCAAGTAATAGGCGTTTCTCTTTTGTTACAGCTATAGATCCACCTGAGAGACTAACGCTGAAGGAGCGGACAGAAAACGTCCTAATCTATGCAGAGAAAAGTACTAGAGTTATCGCCGCCGATTTCAACAACAGACATCCCAACAAAGCCCCTATTGCATATGGGATAGTGGGGAAACTTTTAGCGAAATTCAGAGAAATAGGGTCTGTAGCAGATCTGCCAAAGAAGCGCACCACAACAGTCCGGACGGAGGAAACAACAGTTGATATACTCGCCTGTTTTGTCAAAAGCCTTCATCGTAGTACCCATCATCTGTCGTTGGAGACAGGCATTAGTCGGACCTCCATTCGGGACGTACTCGCAACACAAGTGGCACCTTTACAAATTGCAATTCCATCCGCACCTCACGAAGGATGATTCTGATCGCCGGTTGGAGTTTGTAGAGTGGTTAACAGGTATGATTCATGACGATCCTCAGTTTCTTCACAAGACCCTTTTCAGTGACGAGGCGAACTTTTACGTTAATGGCGATGTCAACAAGCAAAGCCACCGTAGCTGGAGTGACACAAACCCACTGTGGATGGGTGCAGCAAACATGATCGGAGCACCGATTAAATTGTGTAATTAAATTGTGGGTTATGTTGATTACAATCGTAAATTAAAGCCGTCAAATCTAGACTTGGCCGCATTAAGGAATCTAAGTGAATGAAATTAAAGTGAATAACGTGATTAATTACAAAGTAGTTGATATCAAGCAATATACTAGAAGCAGGATGTAAACATTAGAGATTAAAAGAAAATTATGTATTCGAAAATAAGTCCTGTTTGCGTTGAGGATCAAGAAGAACAAAATACTGGCAGTGATAGCATCGTCGTTGCTGTGGATAATATGATATTATAATGAAAACAAACAATTGGCGATTCTGATGGGAACAACTCAAATGATAAATATACTCAGTATGATAATATAAGTGACAAAAGCACATTTTAGTGTCTAAAAGCTAAACTTTGTCAGTTGCACAATCGCTACATTCATTCCCTTGCTCTAATCAGTGATCACAATGCAATATCAAACCCATTTGATCCAATTAATCATAACGAAATGATTATGCAGTGGAATGCAGCCGATAAACCTCTAATAAATTACACTCGCTCATGTTAAATAAACAAAATCATACTCATCAGAAGTATGTTGGAGTTGTTGTATATGCACTTAGGGTGCGTTGATAGTCCAAACATGACACTTATTAATAAAGAACACTTCTTTACCTCGAAACATACATAATAGCGAAATTGTCTGAAGTCGCAGAAACAGATAGTTCACGACTAACATCAGAATATCAAACGAATTGATGTAACAGTACAGCTCCAATTATCGGTTATGGAGTTAATCTAGAAAATAACGTAACTTTAATTATGAATGGAAATTACTAAAATTAGACCACGCCTAGAACTGAAATTAATGACTAAAGAGTGACATGAATTGTTTAACATTAAACTAGTATTGAAATATGAAGTAAGTTTGCTTATCAGACTTCAGTTATTAATGTACTACATACAAAGTTATAGAATTAATTTATTTATTGAAAGCAGTTGGACTAAAACTCAAACCTAACTTAACAATTACGCAAGTGCAAATAGTAAAAATGCTTTACAAGTAAATCCAATTGAGTATAAATTTATTTAATATGCGTACGAGTATATTGATAAGGGATAGTTATCGTTATAAAATCCAGTAGGATTGAAGTTGTTATGATTTTACGAGAAGTATTCTGTAAAGATAGTAAAATCAAAAATTGTGAAGATTTCGAATGGGTGATGAAAATTGGAAAATTTATAAATTTGGATAAACAGAATACTGAAATTGCTATCCGAACCGCCCTAATTTGGCGTGCTCAAAACTGGAAATGAAGTTCACGTGAAATAGCAAATTTATCGGTTTATTTGAATCTGAAAATTTATTAAAAATCTATTCCCTGTAAGAATAATAAGGTCATATTTAATTGAACTTGCAAACAACCGAACTCAAATCATTAGATTTGGTAAAATTTTCATTTCCAGTTCTGGTTTGTAATTTCAAGAAAATAGATGGTACCCCTCGTCATTTAAAAATTTAAAACTGTTTGAAAAATTTAAATTTAGATCCTAGGATGAGATCGATTTAGGGCTATTTTTGAACTGATAGCTAGAAAAGCATTAGAAACACATTTCCTCAAAAATATTATCAATACTTTTTGTTTGAAATTTTGGTTTGCTTTTGTTTGCGTTTAATTTGTATATGTTGAATAAAAATTAAATGGTTACTTTTGTTTTCTTTTGTATTTTTTTTGTGGCTGAGACTGGGATAAAAAAATTCCCTTGGCCCTCTTGGCTTCAACTACTATGGTCATTCACTATGCCTACTAGAATTTTGTCGAATCTGGAGGTATTTTTAATGTGCCAAACATCATATTGATGAGCGACCATGATTTTACTTCTTTATATATATTTATATTTTTCCGCTGAAAAATTTACCGACGTTGATTAGGTTTGAACCCTTTACCAATAGACGCCGGCATGTTGATTATTAATTTAAAATTTAAAAGGTGTTTATTTATTATATACGACGATGAAGTATGCTAAGCAGACAAGTCATGAGTTAAAACAATTATCTAAATAAAATTTGAAAGACTGGCATTTACTTAATAAGGAAATAAACTTTCTAGCTCGATAAGAATCGAAAAAAGATTTGCTATCGCCATTATCCAATCCGTATAAGTATGGAAAATGTATATAATGTATAATTTTATTGAGCTAACCCATGAAAGAAATAATTTAATAGCACGACAAATAAATCGACGCCATCAACATAAGGGCTTAATTACATCATAAATCAACACAACAATATATTGCAATAAAAGGTTGACTATAAGGCCTATGCAAAATTAAAAAATATAAGGAATAGGATATAAAAATTATAATATTAAATAAGAAATAAGGAATAATGATTTAAAATGCCCAATAAGGAATAAAACTTATATTCACTATAATTCACCCCTAACTGCAATCGTTTAAAATGGACAATTCCAAACAACTGAAATTATCATTGCTACTTACAATTACTACATTAAGTAGGTTAATGATTGGAATTAAAAAATAAAATATAAAAGTAATGATAAGCGTTGGCGACATAGGAGATGGTTGGTAAGACCCATAAATTGTCTTCTTGTAGGTCAAGGGGACTTTAATAATTATGGCTTTAGTTTTTCCTTACAACAATATCAAATATAATTATAACCGATTTGCAATATAAGTACAAATATTAAGATTACAAATGTTTCGATTCTATACGCATGCATCTAATTAAACAAATACAAGAAATAAAGAATAATTTTCCAACAAGTTGAAATTTCCGACATCCTATTCCTATATTTTAATTGTTTAATGTTCAATCAGTTGAATAAAATTATTCCTTATCACTACTATTTATATTCTATTCTTTATTCCTTATTCCTTATATTTTTTAATTGTGCATAGGCCATAATGTACAAATGTCCTTCCAGTGATATGATAATTCAATATCTGCAACTTCAGATACTTTTAGAATTTGTGACAACTATATACATACGTGATCTGTCCGTTGTGTCGTACACTTACTTAGATTTAAATTCCATCATATTTCTTTATTCTGAAATAGAATAAAGTAAAATGTCAGCTGCACTGGTTTACATTTCAGATAGATATTAACTAGTTTTTTGTTTTATGAATTTTAATTTCACTTATTTTACTTCAACTAGTTCTTTGCCACTTTAGAAGAATTTTTAAACAAAAAAATTATTCTTTCAGGTATCTAATAACCGCCGTATTAGGTGAAAAACTATTATTTAAAATCTGTCGTGTTACATTTGGGTAGGTAATGAAAAATTGTAGCAGTTTAACACGTATGTATAAATTTATACTGCTTTAATTTTAGATAACGGTGTATACTTTCGTACGAATACTTTTCGATTCTAATAAGATTTCCAAGTTCAAGAAAAATGCTTATTTTGTTTAATAAAATTGAATAAGACTGCTTCATTTGATAAATTCTTACATAAAATTTTAGAACCCTTGTTAAATAACTTTCTTCTTTCTTTATTCATCATTATAGAAAGTAGCACGTGCAGCAAGTTTCACAAGTCCATTATCAGTTTCAAATGTAAATTGCAGCACAATGGAGAAAGGTACTTTTCTCTTCAATTACAACCAAATATAATTTATTAACACGGTAATTTTGAATGAAAATCAGTATTCATTTTACACCTGCGCTGTGCATCGTAGAGTTTATTTCATATAAAGCAGGTTAGCAATATTTGACACATTTAAATTATTTTTCCCAACTGTTGACAATATAATAAAATAGTACACTATAGCGTAATATACAGGGTGCTTCCATAATGTGTGCACAGCTTTTAACAGCAAACTCCTCTGATCAAAATAATACATAAAGCTTGTATAAGGATATACCCAGAATTCAACCGTTTCGGAGATACAGCGTGTTAAAGATTTTTAAAAATTAATCATTTATTTTAAATATCTTTTAAACGAATAACGATATATGATTCAAACTGGGTGCAGTTAATTAGAATTAAATTAACTTTATATTTGATCATAAATCGTCATTCTTGGAATGCGGAGTTGGGAACCATTTCCTTCAAAACTTCTAGGCCAATGAACAAAATCGTCGTTTAAAAGATATTCAAAATAAATGATTAATTTTTAAAAACTTTTGGGGATATCTTTACATAAGGCTTTTATGTTGTTTTATTGAAATGAATTCGCTGTTAAAAGATGCGCAAGCATTGTTGAAATACCCTGTATAGTATAAAAGCGGTTATTTGTACATATAAAGGGCGTCACATAAATACGGGCCGCTACTTCAGGAGCGTATTCTAGATGTAAATCTAAGACGAAATTACTAATATTTTTTTCTCTAAAATGCTTGCTAAGAAAGATATAGCTCTCTAAAGATGGCGCCAAAAAACGCTTTTTCGATCACAACTATCAAACGATAAGAGATAAATTGATGAGATTTTGGATTTAACATCACTGTCCAATTTGCTACAACAATTCTAAATTAAAATTTGAAAATGCTCAGAGGCGTCGGTTATGGGGGGGAGCAGAGGGTACTTCTTTATTCATACCTTTTTTATGCTACGAAATTTGGGAACTCTAGTATCATAATCATAAAGACCAATGATTTTTACGAAAAAAAGGTACTCTTGTATAAAGTCGCTCAGGGCAGCCATTTTCGAAAAAAAAAACGCACTTCTGTAAACGGCTGTGGCTAAAACTGTGTTTTCTATTTTTTAAGTGGCTATTGTAACAAAGAAATCAAACAAAATTATTGGTGTCATTGTGTCTGTAACTGCTATTAGTTTGCTGTTAATTTGTTTTTGCGGATCGGTGGTTTGTGATAAGCTCTGAAAATTATAAATTTTCCAATGAAGAAATGGCAGACATGCATTTAATGTATGGTCTTATAAACTGCAACCGGGATGAAGCAAGGCGACTCTATGCGGCGCGTTTTCCTGGCAAACGGCTACCTGGCGAAAAATTATTTCAAACAATTTATGCGCGGCTAAGGGAAAGAGGATCTTTAATTCCAAGAAAAGTGGACCGCCTTGGCAGACCAGCCGTAATACGAAACCCTGCATTAGAAAAGTATGTGATTAATCAAATTGAAGAAGACTCTATCATAAGTACTAGAAAACTTGCTTTGGCGGAGGGTGTAAATCGCATGACTATCTGGCGAATTCTTGAAGCAGATTTTGCGCCAAGAGTAACATTTTGTAACTGGTTGGTACAGAAGTGTGCATCTGACCCTAATTTTCTATCGTTTGTGTTATTTACCGACGAGGAAAGATTTATCAGAGATGGTATAATCAATTACCATAATCTTCATCAATGGCAAAACGAAAATCCTCGGGCAATTATTCAGTCAAGACATCAGCGACAGTTTTCACTTAATATTTGGGGAGGAATAATTGGTAATTTCATAATTGAACCCTTTATGCTGCCACAGCGGCTAACAAGAACGGCATATAGACAATTTTTAGAAAATAATTTGACCTCTCCTGCTCGAAGATGTTTCAATAGCAAGAAGGCTACAAATGTGGTTTATGCACGATGGCGCACCGGCGCATTTTAGTGCAACGGCGAGAGAAGCTTCGAACAACATGGTACCCGAGCAGTGGATAGGACGAGGAGGACCTGTGCCATGGCCTGCCAGATCGCCTGATTTAAATCACCTGGATTTCTACTTATGGGGACATCTAAAGCAAATCGTCTATTCTAGGCCTGTCAACAACATAGACGATCTCCGTCAACGTATTGAAGATGGTTTTAACCAAATTCGCAGCACGCCAAGTGTTTGAAGGGGTAAGATGTTCCCTCAGAAGACGTGAAGAACAATGCATTTTAGCTGGAGGCAATCATTTTAAACATTTACTTTAGAGTTTCGTTTATGTGGATTTTGTTTTACTATTTCTAACTACATTTATTTTGACTCTTACTTTTTCCCGATTGATGAATAAACCAATACAATTAGAAAACACAGTTTTAGCGACAGCCGTTTACAGAAATGCGTTTTTGTTGAAAACTGTTGCATTGAGCCACTTCATACAAGAGAACCTTTTTTTCATGAAAATCATTGGTAATTATGATTATGATACTAGAGTTGCCAAATTTCGTAGCTTAAAAAAGTTATCATTAAAGAAGTACCCTTTGCCCCCCCCCCATAATCGACGCCTATGAGCATTTTCTAATTTTAATTTAGGACTGTTGTAGCAAATTGGACAGTCATGTTAAATCAAAAATCTCATCAATTAATCTCTTATCGATTGATAGCTGTGATCGAAAAAGCGTTCTTTGGCGCCATATTTAGAGAGCTATATCTTCCTTAGGAAGCATTTTAGATAAAAAAATATTAGTAATTTCGTCTTAGATTTATATCTGGAATACGCTCATGAAGTAGCGGTTCGTACTTATGTGACACCCTGTATAATTAGAAAATGTTCGAGTGTTAAAATTTAAAATCATTAAAAGGTAAACTGTTTGTGCGTATTTTACAAGACATTTATTAATAATATAATTTACAGGATGACACTCACTAATATAAACAGAAAATATTAAAACAGCTTATTGCTGAATTTCTGTACCGCTTTTTTCATCAGTCAATACAGAAATTGCGTTCTGGACTAAGCGGTGATTGGGGCTAAGTTTGGCACATATTAAGCCTTAAAAGAAGCTTTTTGTTTCCGAAGACATGAAGCCAACTTGGAAAACATTTTTCAACGGAAAAATAGTGATGGAAAAATCGGAGTTTGGGGTTATAAACGTCAAGTTTGATTATCCGAGCAATCACTGATATAGATAAATCAAGATATCTAGTACTGTCGCTGTATTCAACTATGACAACGGTTTTCTCGTGTGATAGAATAAATGTAAAATACGGGTTGAAGCATGTAAACAAATAATCACAGCGTACCTGTCACTACTTTGTCGCAACCTTCTGTGTGTAGAGAGTATTGCATCATCTACCTCTCTGCTTACAAGACCCGATTAACGGGCAATCCTTTGTTGCTAAATTCAGCCGTTAGAACCATGCTCAGCTGTCAAGTCGTAGCTATAGGCTTGCACAAGGGCTAACGATGTCAGTATCGAGCGTGCCACTGCACTATGGAAAATAAGAGAACTTCGCATATCAAAAATGGTTTTTACTAATGTGGCTATTGCCATACTTTTTTCATTTTATTTAATAGTTTAAGGGTCA
>JAHWXV010191003.1:0-10091 GCA_024586415.1 Phrixothrix hirtus | reverse complement strand
CGCTAAGATACTTGTGAATGCCGTCAAGATTTGGCTCCAGTATTAACTTATAATAATTTTGTGAAAAGTCTCGTGCCATAAAAATAAAGATAAAGGTAAAGATAAAGATCCACAATATTAGATTATGACACAAAAATCACAGGGACTTAGAGGTTTATACATTTTAATCTGTATAATACTTCAATTAATTAAGCCCAAAAACAAACTATATCAGAACGTTTCAGTATAACATGATGGAGTAAGAAATATTTTTTGATCAAGAAAGCTATATTTTACAGAGCGATAATACTCAATTGCATAGAGAACAAGTTAAGAGATCTTATATGTAAATTAAACTTAAGTTACATCCATACATTTAAATATAACAAAAATTATCAAAGCAAATCCGAGGAAAATGTCCAATATCAAATTTGTTATGTGATTTTATTATATTTTTAATTAGAATACACCAATAACCATACCTAGGTTCATAATAAAGAAAATTAGAAGAAGAGACCAAAGAAGAAAAATTTGCTAGTAGTGGAATTTAAAAAAATTAAGCATGTTAAGAAAAGCCGTTAACTATAAGTTAGAAAGCTCTGATGACACCAGTCTTTCACTAAAGAGCAGCTGCAACAAGAAGGTTCTTTTAATAAAAAACGTAAGGACACCAGAAAGATGAGAATTTATTACTAAAAGCTAAGGCTGACCTATTAAATATTGGCATACACGTATATATTATACAGCGTGAGCTTTTCAAACGAAATAAATTCAGTAACTCTGGACTAAGATCGTTTTGGAAAAAATGCTTTAACCATTCAATGATTAACCTAAATACGTTTCTTTTGTGCATGACATGACGTCACTAAGAATTTTTTGAATACAACAGGTTATTTTTTATCCTTTATTCGTGTGTGCATTAGTTTTTCCATTATCTTTAAGTTTCAAATTCTAGTTCCATTTCTTTTAACCAATAATCATTTTTAATACAATTTCTAATTCGTTAATGTTTTTTAATTCAAAAATAATTCTCTACAATATAATTTTTTCTTAATAGCAAATAGATGTACAATTTAATAAAAATTATCCAATATAATTATAACAAGTGTTCCGTAAAGGCCTTTTACAAGAATAAAGGATAAAAAGTACCATTTTCCATTTAAAAAAATTGCTGGAAACGTTATAGCTCGATAACGATTTCCGTTGGAAATTATTGAATTTATCGTTTGAAAAACTCACGCTGTATAGTGTTGACTACTTACTTTCTCTTTAAACTGTAATTTTTAGACTTTTTGTATAGTTTTTATTTTTAACACGAAATTTAACTTTATGATTTAGACTTTTTAACACCACATGGATTATTTTTTTAACTGTTCCTTTAATTTATCTTAAATAACTGTAGAAATACTCGTATATATTTGAAAAGGAAGTTCTCAAAGCTTTTCATAGATTGCCCTTAAAGTTCAGTTATTCCTAAATCATGGAATGGCATAAACTAAAATTTAGTAAAATAATTTTAAACTTAACTTTATCTCTAAAGCTGATCACACTGTTGGATCAGTTCAATTGTTTGTTATGGTATTTTTTTTAGAAAAAATAATCACGAAGGAAACACATTTTCAGTTCGTTTCTAAAATTCAAAGTGTCAAAAATTTTGACGACAGGTTAATTAGCCTACCAAGTTCTCTGACTTAAATCCCACAGTCATTCTGTTTATTTTGTCTTTTGGGTGATTTTCAGCCCTTCTTTTCAAGGCTTCTCTGAGCTAATAGATGCAAGAATTTAGTGTACTGCTTTGATCTATCTTATTCGTCAATATTTTGCTTATAAGACGCTAAAAACCACAAAGCAACCCGTTTGAACAGCTTCGAGGAATGATTGAGTGAAAGTTGAATTATTGTTCGTTATTGTGCGTGTACTCATGTTAGAGAAATCATTTCTAGCATTTATTCATTATCTAATTATAGAAGATATCACTTTGAACATTTATAATTTATTTGATTAATTACTGTTGGCATATACAGAACGTGCAATCTTTTGAATTGTTAACCTCCTTTACATTTTGAACAGCACATTTCTAAGTTTTTTTATAATGTTTGGCCACTGATTTGCATATCTCATCATACAGTTCTGCGTCGTTATTGAAAATCCTTTCAATCAATCGCCCCTTTCAAGTGCTCCAGATTTTTCGATTTGATAACAAATTTTCGTTTAATAAACTCCCTTGTAGCAAAATTGCAAGGTGTAAGCTCAAGTCACCTAGTAAGTAACTCATTGTCAGCAGTACCGTATCTACCTATCCGCTCAGTGGAATCATCGTCAAGGAAATTACATACGATGAATACATAGTAGGTTGGAGCACCGTCTTGTTGCTATACGAGGTAGTGTCTCATACCTTTGAAAACAGGATTATTGTTTCGTTCAATAATCACTTTCATCAAGATATACATTCAATTTCAGGCGGTTACAGTCCCTTAAAAAGACGCGCGTCTCACATCAGCACTGCATATGACTACTCTAACTGACATCAAGAACATTTAATTACCCTTGAGTGACTTGATACGGATTGAGGTCAGACAAGTATATATAATTATGCATGTTTATCTTGCATTTAATTTAAAATTCGTCTCATCAGACCATTAAACTATCTCACAAGGTTAGGACAGCTTCGTTGCGAAACGTATACTACTTACAAAACTCTAAGCGTCGCTGAGGACCGTACTCATGTAGTACTTGTAGGAATTTAGGCTTGGAAGTTTTTATTTTTAATGTTTATAACATTTCTATTCGAAAACAAATTCCTAACTTTTTGGCAGGACGTCACGTTGATTTTTAGACAAATTGATAAAATACTCTGCATGATGTAAGTTTTCTTCACTAGTTACAGATTTTGGTCAACGTGATCTTAGTAAACCTTCCATTGAATATGTTCATTCAAATCATTTATTTAAGTTGTAAACGCTTTTTCTACTTGACCGAATAACTGGAAAAGTATTAGCGAATTATTCCCTTAACCATCAAATTTCAAAACAAGAACCCGTTATTGAATTGATAATTTCTGTGCACAATATCACCAACACAACAACAAATCATATAGATTAACACAATGCAACATAAATTAGCTTAATGTTACCAACTCTAACAATGTAATACACAAAAAATTCACTAAATCGCTACATCTCTTAACGTATTGTAACGAGGTAGCGATTTTTGCTGCACCCTGTATTCAAAAATATATTTTTTACTCCGGCTTTTGAAAGATCATATTTCTACTCGTGCGTGGTTTTTAATTCAGAAACTACATTTTCCCCAAATAGTGTTGCAGAGGAAACTTAACAGAAAGCTATACGAGTCATTTATATATTATCTCGAAGAAACCGTACTTACAATGTTGCTACTTGAACAACGACGTTTTAGTGGATATTTCAATGAATATTGCAGTTATTACGGTGGGAGATATTAATCTAAAATGGCGGGTTAACTTCACTTGGAATATTATTCCTGTTGTTAGTTTCAACATTTTCTTTTGATTTTGGTTCTCAGAAACTAGAAAGCTATTTTGTTTGGACTAACCGGCAGCGTGCCCAAGAATTCTTTTAGTGATCGCAATTTTATTTTGGATATATTTTTCTACGTAACTTACCGCCATATCTGTAAATCCCCGTTCATCATATCTTTTTAAGTAGCTATGTCACCAGTCTACTAACGCTGCTGTTGAGAACAGATGAAAGCAATTACCGATGTCCAGGGAAAGATTTGGTCATTTTAAAATGTTGCTATTTTCTCGGGAATTTTTCTAATGAAATTTATGCCAACCCCTTCAATATCAGTCTATATCTCATGTTCTGTAAATAACTGAAGGGAATGAAGGTTATCTTCGTTCGTACCCGACGTAGCAGTAAATGTTTTGTGAATTTTTGTTTCAGAGACGGGTATTTTATTAAACTTCGAATTCATTTATATCTTGGATGTCGTATACACTCTTTTTTCAACTCTATTATAATTACAACATACTATGCACAAGAAAATGTAAAGCAGATAATAGCGTACCTTCATCATCAAGTGGGTATTATGCGGAGCTTGATTTAGAAACGTGACCTATTTTTGGTCAAAAATTTTTCATTTCTTAAGTTTATAACGCTCCAATCGCCGTTTTAAAAATAACCACAGCTAAGGCATTTTAGAAATGTTCAGGTTTTTTTTGGCCATTAGAGTTGCCTTTAATGTAGAATACTCTTCTGAAGAAAATACGCAAGCAAAACCTTTTTATTAATGATGGAAACTTTCTTCTGCTTACAGCAAACATCATCTCGTAAATATCAAGTATCTAGCATTTGTGGTAGCAAAGTGAGCATTACTTTACTTCCCTCTTTTTCTGTTCTGGATGAAATCCGCAGAAATTCAATTTCTCCATCACATTCGTCCATTTTGTCACATTTCTAGTGAAAGGTAACAAAATTTGGCAAAATAAAGTACCAGTAAAATGACGAAAAATAGTCGTGTAGGCAGATTTTTCAAAAAACTGAAAATATTTCTTCAAAATACTTGCCTACATTTAAATCACGTGTAAGTTGTAAGGGAAATTGCACAATACCCGTGTTTTGTTTACGTCTTTATTTTATGATGTTTCTTCGCTGCTTGTTAAGAATGCATAGTCGACAAGAATAAGGTTTACTTCATGTTTATTTAAGTTTAAATGAGATTTCAGGTGTTGCCGACCCATGTAATACAGTTTATTTTTATTTCATCAAATTACGCGGGCAGCGCAATATATAACCGTCTTGGTTAGGTTAGAAAAGAGGCAAGTCTTATTTTTCTATATAATCTTATTTATTCACTATACACTTATTACAATGCTTTTAACAAGTTACTCTATGCCTTTGTAATAACAACTATATTCTTTAAAATCAGAATATTTCATTATTGACGTAGAAGCGATGTCCGCAGGGTCGATATCCTAATTAGAAGACGAATCGCCAATGACAACTTTCACAGCCACACTGGTGTGGATGGACGTGTTATAATGAAGGCGGTGGACATTTTTAGTAAGTTTTTTGTAACGTTGTTCATGGATGGTGTTTGATAGTTTATCTAAAATTTTAGTGCAAAATTGGGCATTAGCGGCGGTGTTACATTGTTTCATTGCTTACAGTCTACCATAAGTGCTTTTGCGATCATGATTTTCTCTTGATATTAGGACATCTTTGCTTCTTTCGGAACCCTTTCTCTAGATTTCTCCCATTTCACTGGTCCCCTTTTTAAAAAGTTGCACGTCGCAATCTAATATTTCTTTTTTATTGGTTTCACAAAGCTCTAAAAATGAACTCGCGCATTCAATACCTTGTTGTAGTTGCACAGACGAATGAAGTTGAGGAACCTATTTTGCGCTAAATTTATTGATCGCTAGGCAGTTATGAAAAATTCGCCGAAAATTTGTTTCGGAAACCTGTGGAATTTTTGATATTGCTTTTACTTTCAGGCGATGAACACGAACGTCAATTTTGTCAACAGAAGAAATGTTTGCTGGAGTCACTACGCTCACAAAACGACATTAATCTTTCGGTCCATCTCACCATCGAAGCCAAGAATGCGTCTTTTTGTTAAAAGTTTAATAACAGCTTGAAATTTACACATGAACAAATTCGTGCTGTTTTATTGTTGTATAGGGAAAATTATTCATGTGATTTTAATGAATTTCTGAGATACAATTATGTTTTTCCCAGTTTCTTGAAGGCATTGGAGTACCAAATTTATTTATTTATACCGCCACCTATTTGTTTGCTGTGTTGTGCGAGAGTTTTATTTTTCCTGGTAGCTGCTTCCCCTTGCTTGTTGGGAGGAGAAATTTAAGGTTATACCTAAAAATTTCGAGAATTTTGGGTATGCACTTAACGATTTCCATAATTTTTTTGTTGCTTCCATTATTTTGTGCACCGGCCTGCATTACTCTATATAAGTTGAAGGCTCCTGAGACATTTCGTTCCCTTGCACCCGGTGCTGAATGTTGCATTCTATTAATGTCGGTATTTGTTGCACCTCTGTTTGTAATGTCGATGTTCTTGATTTTAGAGGATCTAGGGCATCCCTTGTAATTTTCCATGGGCCATTTTGGTTCTTCACACGCACCCGTCAAGTGTTCCTTACGGCATTTTATGCCCGCTGGTGTCGCGTAACAGATTCTTTGTATATGTCCGTATTTTTGACACCGGTGACACTGAATTGTTAGGGTTTTATGGGCACGGCGATTCAAAACTGATATTTATAAGTATTTTATCTTCTGCTGTTTTCAGTAATTCTGTATAGCCAAGTGGCATTGTTACTTTTTTGGGCCCCTTATGTATCCTCCGCACTGACAAAACCGGGAGTTTCTTTTTTTAATGTCTCACGATGTGTTGGCTATTGATTGTGTGCGGCCCCGTTGGAAAGGAGTAGTCGTTTCCGTGAGGTACACTGTCAGTCCTTTGCCATCAGATTTGGTTGTGGGATGCACCTTAATTCCCATTGAAACTTTTTCTTGTCTTAGTCAACTTGTTTTTTATTCTGTCTTTAGCTGTGTTTGTCCAATTGTCGTTCTCTCTTATTACCATTGGTAGTGTCGCTGAATCTTGTTTTTTGTTCTGGGAGTACTCGTTACCTATTGTGCAAGATGATTTTTGGTTCAGGGCCTTGTGCGCATTCGGTTGCCGGGTTTTTCCTCGCTGACTGCCGCTTTTCGTTTTTCATTTCCTAGAAGACCTTTTCTGATTTTGTGTTTATTTTATTTTCTTTGTCCTCTCCCTTAGAGGATTATTACATGCTGCTGAGTAACTTTTCGCGTCGACTATGGTGCTGATTTTCGACGCGGCGACGTTTTGGGCATTGGATATTGCTTGATCATCTTCTACAAGCATTTTACTGGCAAGGTCTCCCTCTTCCAGTTTTTTTTCCATAAGGTACCATATTTTTGCTGGAAACTTATTAAGCACTACGTATTTTATGTTCAACTTCGCTTTCGTACCGTCACCATTGTAGTACTTGTCTATCACTCCATCATGGTGAGAATAGCGCTTCTTAACTCTTAGTACTCGCGTCAGTTTTTAACTGCTCGACACTGAGGCGTTGTCAAACACGCAAAAGAAAATTCTTTACACACTATCCCCTACCTACTAATATGAAAGAACAATTCTAAAACCGACCAACTGCTACAAGCAGAAGGTGCGCAAGCTGACGTATCTAAAAGTATTTATATAAAATAAAACTAACGAAATGACGTATTGCTTGAACAAGAAACGTCCTGGTTATATTCTTATTTTGCATAAAAAAGGATTTTTTTGATCATCAAATTTTATAGTACGGTGAAATGTTTTTTATAATCAATTCTTATTAAACACTATATGCTGTACACTTTTCCTTAATAATATTTATAGAATTAATTTTTTAATCTCATTTGTAATAGACCATGTTAATGATCAAACTGGAATACTAAACTATTAAGGGTAGAAATTCATTTAATGTTTAATGAAACCAACTTTCAAACTTTGGGAAAACTTTAATTGTATATCAGGGTATATAAGGTCGAAATGAATTTTAAAATTACTCAGAATATTTTTCTTTCTTTCATTTATAATTATTTGTAGCGATTATTGAGTGAACTTTCAATTTCTGCATTACTAGAATCAGCGATTAGATTATTTTAACAGTATTTATATAACAACTAATATCTAAAGGCAATTCAATTTTTTGACATTCATTATACCTAGGTGTAAAATATAAATGTTTCGTTTATAACCCTTCCTACAAAGTTCATGAGAACGCCGTGTGAGGTCTTTAAGTCCGTCCGCTGTAAGCTCTGGTTTATGATTTATTTAGTCCATATGTTTGAAATTGATGGTTCGTAGTTGTTGAACGATATTGACCATTACTCCGTTGTAATTGCAGTTAAATAATTATTATTTGAATTTTCTAAAATATTTTTTTAATGGTATTTCATATTTAATATTTAATCATTGATGCCATCCAGAATAGAAAGTTTGATTCATTTACTTGGATTAAATTGCCGAACTGTTCTAAATCTAAGTAGATTTATGTTGTAATTCAATTCTCGCTTATTACTTTAATCTTATAACTACTTTAGGGTTGCACATTTCGAGTTCGAGAAAAGCGATTAGAATTAGAAGGTTTTAAGGGTGTTAACTATAAATCTCTTCTTTATGTATATTTAATTGTAACATTCTTGTAATTTAAATGGAAGTTGTAAATTCTAAACATTGTTATATTGAAAACAAGTACCGTTTTAAGTAAAAAGGAATGATACATTTTCTTTAATTTTCTATCTAAAATTATATCAGATTATAACTGAAAATTGAAAATATATTGTAATGGTTCCTGTTTATCGGATGCATTTAAAATCTTTCACATAATGCATTATTTTTTTGCTTTCTGTATATCAGATTATTTAAAAAGATTGTCGCATGTTTGAATTTGGTGGGCAACAATTTTGGCTATTTCATCACCTAAAAATGGGCTAAACTTATAATATTTTATTTAAGATATAGATTTACCTTGTTTGACCTTATGCTTTGCCATTGCCGTGCGAATTTAATTGTAATTTTGAATTGTAATACAATTTTTAATTATGAGACTATTTTGGTAGAACTAATTGATTATTATTTTCTATAAGGAAATATTAAAATATATTTTATAAAATAGGTTATACAAGGTGTTCGGGAAATATGGGGCATTACTTTAACAGCAGGTACATTTTGGTATGCACGACAAAATTGTAATAACCAATAATTTTGGTTTAAATTGTCCTTAACATTTTTATAATCTACATACAGTATGAGTTTAAAATAAACCGACAAATTAACACGTTATCATAGAGGCCTAACTGTATTCATTATCAATAAAATTACACAAAATGGAACACTTTTTGGGAAAAAATTGAAAAGTGGGACATTGAGAACTGCCGGAAAATACGTATACAAATAAATATGTCTGGATAAATTCTACTTGTAGTAGAGGAAATAATATGTTATTTTAATATCAACAGAATGTGTATGTTTATTTTGTGTATACACTAAGGTATCTCAGTACAGGTCATTGATGTCAATAATCTATATTTTTATTCATTTGCAGTTTACGCAGATAAAAATTTTATACACGTCCAATTATGCTAAAGACCATATCTAAATTTTTATAAGTAACATAATTTTGATATTTTCCTTTTTAAAATTCGCCGTAAATTAAAACCATATTTGTCATTTTGATATTAGTTAATGTATCCATTGTTACAAAAACACGGTGTTCAACTTAAACATAAATGTAATTGACTTAATGAACATATAAAAATGATAAAACATTGACATTAACAGGGTGTGATAAAACACAGAAATCCTGATAATTTAATATTACAACGGCATTTGCACCGCATGGAGCGCTGGGGAATAGAATAACTGCCGGCTTTCAGTTGTATGTCTGCAGTCTATGTGTGAAGTTCCGTGTCGCTATCACTGATTTTGTTGTCTCTCTAAGTGTTTATAATGTTCAACGCTGCCACTTATTAAGTTTTGGCTGTAATTAGATTTCTCAACGTAAGAAATGTTCGACCATATGATATTCACCGTCAATTGAAAGTGGTGTATGGATACAATATTATTGATGAGTGGTTTGCGTAGCGTTAGTTCCGTAACTTCAATTTGGGGAGGAAGGGCACCCATGTTGACGAGCGCTCGGGCCGCCGTCAGTCATTACGAATGAAGCCGTAAAGAATGATAGGCGCATCACAATTAATGAAATCTGGGAATATTTCTCTAAAAAGAAGGTGTGACTACTTATCTCGATGAACTGATGGCAGAGGACTATGAAACTGGGATACAAAAACTCATCACACATTATGTCAAATGCCTAAATTTGCACGGCCACTACCTAGAGAAGTAGTTTAAGATTTGTATGTTACAAATAAAACGTTTTTTTAATATTTAGTAGTTATATTAAATTCCCAAATGAGTACTAGTTTTCGGACTGGAAAGAACGCGTCATCATAAATGACGTAACAACTGAGTCATTTGTTACAGTTCATTTATTTAAAACTACTTGTTCAGCTGTTTTGTTATTACAGAGACTTTCAAATA
>JAHWXV010190988.1:0-13199 GCA_024586415.1 Phrixothrix hirtus | reverse complement strand
GGGGGCATGTTTTGAGACATTTTTTGAATTTTAGAAAACGTAACACTTTCACTTTATAATACACTGTGTATCATTATGCTCTTTTGCTTAAAATGGGACTTCTTTTATAAACAAACTTAAATCGTTATCACAAGGTCATTGCGTGGATTTCCATTATGAACATCTATTAATTTGAAAAATATTTATTAACAAAATCGGTTGGTATTGTGGAAACCATCAAAATATGTTTACATTATTATGCAAAGAATAATTTCTTATAACAGAAACATGTTTGCCGCTTACCTCAGAATGACCTTCAATGAGGTTAGCTATGAATTAAAACATCGACAGCAGTTATTTGTGTCTTTTTCAAAATCTTTCACTTTCAATTATAAGACAACTTTTAATAATTTGGTACAACCAATTAACTTTTGTTCTTCAAATAATATTAATACATCTTATAAAAAAGGAACTTTTCAATTTCCATCATAAATAACGGATTGCGGCGAATTTACCTTTTTTGTTAAACATAGAGAAACCACAAGCACTTCCTAAACTGTAATATATACCGTCCCTTTTCCAAGGTTTGTGCTGTATACTATTCGATTTCGTTAAATTTTGTTCACCAACAACAAAGTTATAAACTTTTTAAAATAAGCATTCTGAGAACACACTAAATTATTGCACTTTTTTGTAAAGAATTTATAACATTTACGAAATGGCTTAAGATAACAAAGCAAAACTTCTCAATTATAATAACAAATGATTTATTGATAAGTTGTCAAAATTACACAAAAATTAGTCCCGCGGTTTTTGCATAAACTGGTTTGGAATTGAACCGCCAATGCTTATTGTTTTAATAGTAGATCTTTGCGAGTACTCTCACATGTATAGTGCTCATCATCTGCCAAAGACTCTCCAAATACGCATTTTGGCTATTCTTCTCTTCTACAGGCTTACTGCCGAACCTTAGGTCATATGGTAGTCCTATTTCATGCCTAAACAACACTTTAGCCGTAATCCCGCCTGGTGTCTCATGTACTGTCGATCGATAGGCCAATAGAAATAACTGTAAATATTAATCGTAGTTTTGTTGATGATCTGAGACTGCCTTTGCCAAATATGGCTGCGAATGAAGAGTGGTAACCCTGATTTTTAGGAATTATCAACTGTGTCTGTTTCTTAGTTTCATCTTCATTCTTCAGGGCTGTCTGCAGAAGACTGTACTGTACTGTACTTCGATTTCAGAAATAACTTCTAATCTACATCGTTTTCTTGATCTAGTCTCATTCTTTTCAGGTTCCCAGTGATGGTTATTAATAGTGGTACGTTTGATATTTCTTCAATTTTTGATGCCAGCCGAGAGCAGATGTTTATAGTTTTCTAGACAACGTGTTCTCGACAAAGCATTATCATTACAGTGATTCCTTCCGGCATAATGTTCCTGATGGTTTGTATTATCTATAGGACTATTTCTTAACTCTGTATGTTTTCTAATGTTGTCCATATTTTCAACATCGTAGTTTTCGTTCAGTTAGTCTTTGTCTTAAGTATTCATAAAATTTTTCCTTCCAAAATCTCAACGCGATTCTGAATTTTTTCCCATGGCTCTTACCCAAGCATGTCCGTTAGATACCTGTTTGGTCGCTTCCGATCCTAACGTATGACCTAACGCATCAGTAAGATCTTTCCGGCTGGATGGTCATAGGGCCTTCTATATTTCTGAAGCTCGAAGACCACCAATAAATGTTTGTACTCTAAGTTTCCGAGGCTGCCGTATATGCCAACATAACTAATCGTGCAACTCCGGCTTCCATTTTATAAAGGTTTCCACCAACTTTTAGCTTTTTTCCTTAATTGGACCTAATAACTTGATGCAGGTATTTGCCTCCGTAACGCATTTGTAACCTCGAATTCAGGTAATCAAAATTATTTTGTGGGTTTGCTAAACATTTAAAGCGTAAAGCAAATATCAATGCGGTTGCTTTTTTCCATGTTCCGCTTGTTAGATTTAGTGACTATCATAAATTACTTACAATAGTTGAGCATTCACTTCTTATTTTGTATAATGCGTCGGTGATATTTCAAGCTCTGGAGCCCTACTTATTTGCTAATGGTAAGAAGAATAAACTACTAAAAGTCATATTACTTGGCTATCTCATCCACTTTTCTGTGATAGCTTCAACTTTTTCTTATAATTTATTTTGATTTTATTTAACTGATAACATTTCTTCTGGTAACCCGCTTGTGATTTCTATTTGTACTTTATTTAACTGGATTTTCATTTTGTAATTTATATGGGAACTATAAATTTTAGAATATGCAAGTCAAAGTTGAAAACGGATGATTATTTAAGCTGGTAATCTGATATAGGGCATACCTCATCATGGAAATATGCTGGGTGACTCATAACACAAGTCATTGCTAATTTTGTTACATAATTATTAATTTTGTTGGTTTTATTCTACTAATGTACTTTATTTATGACGGTGTACGCTCAATTTTGTGACTAACTGTACATATATATGTATCTGGAATTCAAATAATTGTTAATAGTGGCGGGCCTATATCGGTGGTTAGCAGTATTACTTCTATGCCCAAGGAACGCGCGTTCATACCCAATCGGGGTCGGTAAATTTTTCAGCGGAGCATAAATTTAAATATATGCCTTCTTCTCGGACAAGGAAGTACAATCGTAGGCCCCGTGTCATTATGATGTTTAGCACATTAAAAATCACTGGTGGACCCCATCCAGATTCGGAAAAATTCTAGTAGGCATAGCGAAATGTTCCTAGAAGTTAAAATAAATTTTAAAGTCGTATCGCGTCCTATTTTCTGTTACTCAAAAACCGTCATCGATTGGAATATTTTCGCTCTTTTAGTTATTAACATCTTTAACTAAATGAAATGGTATTTTGAAAACACACCAAGCGCATGTTGCCATTTAAAAAAAGGTTGTGGCTTCTAGAGGTGGGAGGTTGACAGAACATGTCTATAAACTTAATAAAACGACGTAAAAGTGAAAAAATCTGCTGATGTGTTTTCAGATTTTCCCAGAAAAACAAATATTAGAGTAATATAAATTTTATTCCAAATGTTGGTCCAACTATGTATATAATGGGTATATTTGAAATAAATGTATTCACGCTTTTTATTCATTATTATGGCAGTTATACATAAATAACTGACTTGGTGGAACTTTACACATGTAACATACGTACGTGTTTTGATATTTGATACTCGTAACTGTAGGCTATTTCAAATTTTTTAATTGTAGTTTTTAATATTACAAGTTTGGCCTGACCTTGATTAAGAAATGGTTTATTTTAAGTAACTATTATATTTTCATAGTAAATAAGTACATATTATTTACTTAAATTTCATTACAATAAAAACAAGGAAACAGTAATCTTCAAAGTTACACAAATACTGTTAATAGGTACATTTAAAAGTTTTTAAAAATTAAAAACGTGACACTAACATAATAATTTTTATTATTTTATAAGGAATTTCTGATAATATCCTAGAAGTTCAATGAATTTTCGACTTTAAGTACAGTTTACAGTGTAAAGTCATCTGTAAAAAGTGTATCGAACTTTAATTAGAAAACAGGTGATGAACTTTGCTGTGAATTACTTCGTAATTGTTCTTAAAAATTGTCGTTTTTATATCATGAGTATCTTAATTTATAGGCTATTTTGAAATAATTTCTATATTTCTTTGAACAGCTTTACGAATGCCATGAAGTACTAAAGGTGGACTGATAATTTACTTGAAGTAAGAAACATGACATTAGTAAGCCTGAATTACATTGCCTTAGATAGGGAATAAATTTCAATATGGCGTCTATTTCCCGTCCTTAATGTAAATGGATTTATTCTGACGTGGGCCAGTGGAATATTATATACCCTAGTTGAAATAAAATATATAACTCTTGAAATTTAGCAATATCTGGGTTGCCATTTCCCGTGTACCTTCAAGTGACAAAGGTCTAATATGTTTATTATATTTACCACTACTTGCTTAACAATCCTGGAAACAAGAAAAGTATGCCGTGAGGTATGTCATATCCCAGGTGTCAATCTCGCTACAATTTTGGGGTTAAATGAAAATCCATTGTTACTTAACTTTCTAAGTTTTCTGATAGTATTTTTTCTAATATACTGACCCTAGGTTGCATTAAGGTCTTGTAAAAAGGTGCAAAGAACGCAGTTGAAATTATTGTAAGTAATAAAAGCAGAGGAGTTGAATATTGACTTGGTCTCTGAAAATGAACCTGATGATTTTTTGAGCCAGTATCCTTATCATTGAATCTGTGAGCGGGAGCTTCTAAATATAATGCCGGGTAACGAACATTAAGACGCTGTACATACACGAATATTGGCGTTTCAAAAGCAAGTCCCTACTAAAGTATCATCAGCCGAGAGAGACATAAATAGTAGGAACTCAGTGTCTGTGGAATCTCAATATAAAACTAAATGGTCTTAAAAATAAGAAACTCGTCAATTCAATCGAGATAGAAAATATAATATTTCATTTACGTTGCCTAAGAAATGTGTAAAAACTAAAAACACCGCAAAAACCTGATCTAACGAAAATATTGCATGAAAGGCCTAAAAGTACACATATAAATGTATGGCTAAATGGAATTGTTTGATATAAATTAATAACATTTTAGACCTGTTCTATCTTGTTGGCTTTTTAAGATTGGCGGCATAAACTAAGAGATTTGAAGAATGACAATGATACACGTACAGACGCTACCTCGTTCCCTAT
This sequence comes from Phrixothrix hirtus, assembly GCA_024586415.1. NCBI lineage: Eukaryota > Metazoa > Arthropoda > Insecta > Coleoptera > Phengodidae > Phrixothrix > Phrixothrix hirtus. Next base: position 8,444 of record JAHWXV010190988.1, on the reverse strand, counting down.
GCCACTGAAGGGTTTTCACATTTTACTACATGTTGGATTATATATAAAGTGTGTTTGAATATTGCAGATATGTTTCTTTCTACTCTAGGGACCGTATAAATTAATTATAAATTACTTCAATAATTCTTGAATTAATAGAAAATAATTTGTAAATACCTACAATTTAATGTAACATAAGTACTTTCTTTGAAATCTATATTTAAGTAAAGATTCTTGAATTTGCACTAATTACCGTTGCGAAAATTAAAGACCTTGGCTCGGGTTTAGAAATAGCCTACCGAACAATGCAGGTATGTGTAACATTACCTGGAGCTTAAGGGGTTAGCTTCTCCTTATAGTTTTCGCCTTGTATTAGTCGAGCTGTAGACATGTTACCGTCAAGATAACAAGAGGTACAAACACAAATGCTAAATTTAACGCAAAATATTTTTATTAATTATTACAGTTCGAATTAACCATTTTATTAGTTATGCGATTACGAATTGCCGTATTCGCCCGAATATTAGTCCTTTGAGACGGATTTCGTTTTGTGTGAAATAGTGATACGCGTAGGCTGAGATCAGGACAGTGTGTGCATATCCAAGGGATCCCTGGCCTGTAGCAATACAGCGCGCGTCCTATTTAATCATCAAAGTCCAGCACGTAGATTCATTCTAGGATTCGTGGTCTGATTAATTTTCTGCTTATTCGAAAGCAACAAAGCAACATTAGGAATACATTATTTGGAGAACCTATCAGTAACTACTTCCTTTAATCTCTTCATTTACGCTATTTGTACTGGTTATTGTTGTTAACGTAAATATGGAAACAGAGCTTAAGCGATTAAGCGTCAGGTGCGGTCAAATAAAGTCTCGCTTCAATGCGTTTGTCGATTCATTTGATATGCACAGTAATTCAATGCATCAATTGAAACTAGGGTATGACAAACGTAATTTAGACAATAAACTTTGTGCTCTACAAAATGGAATCGAGGAATTAGATATCGATGCAGAAGTAGAATGTCTTGAAACTACATCATTTGGATCGTTGATCTATGAGATAACTTCAGAAGTTACTAAACTGTTGAGTATTTTGGAAGCCCTGCTACAAAAAGTGTCAACCTGCGTAGAAACACAACCTCCATCGAAACTACCGGGAATTAAGCTTTCAGCTTTGATGGCACGTTCAGTGAGTGGACTAATTTTAATGATACCTAACAATCATTAATATATTCAAATGTTAATTTAACCAATGTAGATAAACTTCAATATCTAAAGATATGCCTACGTGGCGATGCAACTCGTGTTATCCAAGCTATTTCAATTTCGGACCAAATTTATGAGATTGCTTGGAATAAAATAATTGAAAGGTTTAATGACCCTGAGGGCCCAATACTTATGCATGTCAAATGTATATTTTCATTGCCAACACTGAACAAGGGATCTCTTTTCTTATTACGTGAATTAATCGATGACGTGTCTAACCATCAGGAAGTCATTAAGGCGCCAGATTACGGCAACAGTTTAGCAGATAGACTATTGATTCACCTAATAAGAGAAAGAATAGATTCTACATCACGGCCCGAATGGGAGAGTGATATTTCGGAAAAACGAGCACCAGATTTTAAATATTTCTCAAGTTTTTTTATCAAACGGGAAAAATTATTAAGAAAAATAGCTAATGACAAGTCAAATTCAACGGAATCAAAGCAACACCGTAGCAATCGATCTGATACGCGTCATAAAAAGTCGTCTCATGCTATTCGGGTAAATCATACAATGCTACGAGAACGTACATGTGTATTCTGTACTGGTGCTCATGCAATATATGGCTGCGAATTATTTCTCAATTTACCAATTGCATCTAGAATATTAGAAGCAAAGAATAGGAAATTATACTTAAATTGTTTAAGAAGCGGCCACTTCGCGTCTGCATGCAAATCTCGTACATTTAAAACATGCCAAAAAAGGCATAACATCCTACTGCATCTACAATCAGATCAAATCACTAGACCATATACACAAACAGAATGCGAGCGTACTCAATCTGCACCAATCAGTTCACATGAACAAAAAATTAGCACTGCCTCTATTACCTCCAAGTGTGTTAGTGCGTACAATATGCAATCAATATTGCCCACTGCACTGGTTATAGTTTTTGACAATCTTAAAGAAACTAGTCATTGTAGGCTTCTATTAGACTCGGGATCACAGTAGAGCTTCATTACTGAAGATTTATGTAACCATTTTCTCCTAAAGCGAACTCCAGTACATGTCCATTCTTGGGGTAGATCAGTAGCAAACACATGTCAAACACGGAACTGCGATCATTATTGAATACAATCATTCTAACTTTCTTTTAAAGATCAATTGTTTGATTTTACCAATAATCACAGAACAGGTGCTCCAAGAACCAATTAATACACCACACAATAATATTACCAAAAACTTGCCACTTGCTGATTCTACATCTAGTAAACCAGGAAAGATTGACATTTTAATAGGTGCAGGAGTGTTTTGGGAACTGCTGGCTCTAGGTCAAGTTAAAATTGAAAAGTCGGAGTGTATTTTACACAAAACTAAATTAGGTTGGGTAGTAGTTGGGCAACATTTACCCAGTAATATGACAGTTCAATGTAATCTTTCGGCTGACAAAGATATTTTATTTCAATTAACAAAATTTTGAGAAATTGAAACATGTGCAAACATAAACCATTTTTCTCCTTAAAACCAAGAATGTGAAGATAAATTTAAACAAACAATACGGAAGTACGGAACAGGTTGGTTTGTTGTTACAATTCCATTTCGACTCAATGTAATAAAGTTAGGAGATTCGTATCAAACCGCTTTAAAACGCTTCCACTCATTGGAACAAAGACTGGAAAAGAACAACGCACTGAAGCAGAAATATGTTGAGTTCATGACTGAATATGAGTAGTTGGCACATATGGCAGAAATAACTAACAATGATGTTCATAGTGAAGGATACTATTTACCTCATCGCGCCGTATTTAAGGAGAATAGCGTGACAACAAGGTTATGTGTAGTATTTGACGGTTCTGCAAAATATTCGATGGCATTATCGCTTAATGATATACAAATGCCAGGATCTGTATTACAAAATGACTTGCTAGAAATTTTAGTGAGGTTTAGACAACACGCTTTTGTACTAAAAGCAGATACGGTAAAAATGTACCGCCAAATTTGGGTTGAAAATCAACAACGATTGTTCCAAAAAATTTTATGACGTCGGAGTCCTACAGATTCATTAGAAACTTATGAGCTGAATACAGTTACATTCGGGACAGCCAGTGCTCCATTCTTAGCTATTAGATGATTGCAGCAAATTTCATGCGATTGTGAAAATACAAATCCTGAAATAAATAAAATCATTGAACGGGACTTTTATGTAGATGACTTCCTAGCAGGTTCAAAATCTGTTGAATCATTCATTCATATTAGGTTAGAAATTACGCGGGCACTTGCTACTGCTAGATTTGGGTTGCGAAAATGGCAATCAAATGTTACATAAATCTTAAGTAAGAGAACAAACCCAGAAAGTTATCATCCAGTAGCAAAATCTAAGTACGTAGAGTCGAAGACCCTTGGAATTTATTGGGATCAATCAAAAGACAATTTAAATACGTATTAAGAAATAAAAACGTAAAACGTGTAACGAAATGTGTAATTTTAGCAAAAGTATACCAAATGTTTGATCCATTAAGGTTAGTAGGTCCAACCATATTAACAGTAAAATTGATATGGCAACAATTATGGCAACTTAATTCAAATTTGGACGAATCTGTTCCCATAGAACTGCACATGAAATACTGTGAATTTAAACAAAATTTTCATCAATTAAACGACATATCAATACCACGGTATGTTATTTGTGCAAATGCAAAAAATTTAGAGCTGCATGCATTTTGTGATGCTTCAGAACGAAATTACGGTGCATGTCTGTATCTAAAATCGGTGAACCAACAAGGAAAAGTACCTAGCAATCCACTATGTGCAGAATCAATGGTAGTATCGCTCAAGTCAGTCTCCCTACCCAGATTAAAGTTATACGGAGCGTTATTGTTGGCACAATTAATAACGAAGGTAAAGGGGAATTGACAGTCTCTGTAGCCGAGGAATATTACTGGACTGACTCAACTATTATCTTGCAATGGATTTAAAAGTCACCAAGCTGTTGGAAACAATTTGTTGCGAATCGGGTTTCACAAATCCATCATTTTGGCGACATGTCCCAACATCGTAAAATCCGGCAGATATCATTTCACGGGGATTATACCAACAAAATTTAAAAAATTCAAATTTTAGGTGGCATGGTCCATCTTTACTAAAATAAACTGAAAAATTTTGGCCCGAATTGGCTACATTGAACAATGAACATGGTCTCGAAGGAAAGATCATTTCAAGGCATACACTCATACACATGGTTGTCACGGGATTTATTGCAATCGAGAAGTATTTATGTTATACGAAACTGAAAATAATTGCCGCCTATGCTCACAGATTCATTCACAACTGCAGAATGCCAAGGGGAAATAGATGTTCAGGTTCATTAAATACACTAGAACTCCAAACGGCAGAGCGATCCCTGATAAGGTTAGTTTAGAATACAGAGTTTTGCAAGGAGGTTGGTGATTTGGCACAGACGGGACACGTCAATAAATCCAGTAGGTTGTTATCCTTGAATCAATTTATTAATAAAAATCGAATTCTACGCGTGAGGGGTAGGCTGCGCGACTCTATGTACACATTTGGAAGGAAATATCCTATTCTTGTACCCAAATCCCATTATTTCACAAAGCTACTAATAAGGTATGAACACATACAGCTACTTCATGTTGGCGAAACAACCACATTAGCAAAACTTCGCGAAAAATTCTGGATACTAGTTGATAAAAGTAGCGTAAACCATATTTTAAATAGTTGCGTATCGTGTTGGCGAGTAAATCCTAAATCAGTATTTCCACTAATGGGAGATCTAGCTTCATGTAGAGTGGAGTCAATCGGGCCATTTATTTGAAATGGAATAGATTTCGCCGGTCCATTTCTTATAAAGGAGGGTATATGTAAGCGTAAAACGTTATTAAAAGCGTATGTTGCACTTTTTGTTTGCATCGCGACTAGAGCAATAAATTAAGAGTTGGTAAGCAATTTATCAACCGACGCATTCCTAGCTACATTAAACAGGTTCACTGCGCGTAGGGGAATAGTTCAAGAAATATATTCAGATAATAGCACAACTTTTGTTGGTGCAAATAATCGATGACGATCTCTACATAAATTATTTAGTAACGACATCAACGGCAGAGAAATAATTAACAAGCTTGTTCAAAATAACATTTCTTGGAAATTCATATCACCCAAAAGTCCTAATTTTGGCGGCCTTTGGGAAGCAGGGGTACGGTCAGTCAAAACGCATTTGAAGCGAGTGATAGGTGAAGTACATTTAACATTTGAACCATTTAGCGTAGTATTGGCCGAAGTAAAGGCCGTATTAAATTCCTAGCCTATATTTGCCCCATCCAATGATCCAAACGACCTTTCGTGCCTTACCACAAGACACTTCTTGATAGGCGATGCGCTCGTTTCGGTATCACATCCAAATCTGCAGCACATAGCTATGGGGCGTTTGTCTCAATGGCAACGTCTTGAGAAGATTCGGCAACATTTCTAGCAACGATGGAATGTGGAATATGTTGCAGAATTACAGCAACGAACAAAACAGAAATCTGCAACAGAAGCGCCAAGAATTGGGCAACTTGTGTCCTTATTAAAAAAATAACCCGCCAGTATTACCATGGATGCTGGGAAGGATAGTGCAGACCTATCCTGGTGCAGATCAAGTGGTCAGGGTTTTGACAGTTAAAGCAGTGCATGGTCAAATAAAGCGATCAGCATCGCGTGTTTGTGTAGTCCCATTCTACTCGGACAAAGAACAAGACCTATGAATGTAAATGGGCAGTAGTAGCTTGACAATATTTTGCCATTTCGTTTTCTTTACATTATTAATTAGGTTAAAAATATTAGGTTGTACGAATATATTAGTTACCATATAAGTTTATTGAAATCGTCCTTTCAACGGAGGTGCATTATGTTGGATTAGATATAAAGTGGGTTTGACTATCGTAAATATGTCCCTTTCTACCTTAGAGAACGCATAAATTAATTATAAATTACTTCAATAATTCTTGCATTAATAGAAAATAATTTGTAAATATTTACAATTTAACGTAACATAAATACTTGCTTTGAAATCTATATTTAAGTAAAGCATCTTGAATTTGCATTAATTACCGTTGCGAAAGTTGAAGACCTTGGCTCGGGTTTAGAAATATTCTACCGAACAATGCAGGTATGAGTAACATTACCGGAAGCTTAAGGGATTGGTTTTTCCTTATACTTTTAGTCTTGTACAAGTCGAGATGTAGTAATGTTCCCGTCTAGATAACAAGTACAAAAATAAATGCTAAATTCAACACAAAATATTTTTGTTAATTATTACAGTTCAAATTAGCCCTTTTATTAATTATGCGATTACGAAATGCCGTATTCGCCCGAACAGAAGATCTTACAAGGAAAGTAGCGGATGGGAACTAGTAATGCTTATATTTTGTCAATGTTGAAAATTATATAAATTCCTACTCATTTTGAATATTTAATCATATATGGAAAGCTGCAGATTTTTAGAGACCGCTGTGAATTACGCCGTTCTATACGATATAAACCGGAACATTATGGCCTAAGTGTCTTTAGCTTAACAAACAGAAAAACATATTATGTAATCTATTTACAAGTTTATGAGAATTAGCGGCAAAAATTGCTACTTTAATAATGCAAGGAATCAGGCTCCACTAGCAATTAATAGTTTTATAAACGCCAAAAGAACATTTATATAACAAATGTTATAAAATAGTATTTCCGTTCAAGAACATTTCCAACACCTTCTTACGGCATTTATAAAATAATTTAGTAATTAAAGAAATTCTGTAAAAGTGTTGAAGACTAGTATGGAATAGTTTTATAAATATTTAGACGGGCTCTAAGAAACATTTCAAAAAACATTATACAACTGTTTCTTAAAATTTCTATAATTATTTTATAAAGGTGTATCATAATATTATTAAATTAGTGAGTCTATGCTATTATACAAATATTTTGTTGCATGGTGCTATAAAAATAAAACTAATAAGTTCCTTAGATGCAGTAGTTCACATCGTTTCAATAACAAAAACAGATGCAACACCTAAGAAACAGCTTGGAACTATAAACGAACCAATATAATTCTGTATCGATCTTTACTCAAATATTTTGAATTGACGTGAATAATGAGAAGGCAGTTTTTATTACGAAGAAAGATTTACTTTAAATTATATGCTAAATATATAAAAAAATTTTAATGAGCCCTACGTTTAATGTATATTTAACAGATGGAAATACTTGAAATGTACAGCCAAAATTAATTTTTTGAATTTAATCTTTAACATTGTAATTTAGTGCCATTTTAAGAAATTTTGTAGACAGTTTATTTTACTTCTTAGCGCGGTGTAAATGGAATTATGTAATTTTAGGATTATATAAAATTTTTCCTAACATGGCCACTATTTTATACTGCATATTGCTTTTTAATATGGCCGCATAGTAATGAAACATTTTAGTTGAAATCACAGGTATTATATAACTATAAAGCAAGTTTGGTGATTTTTACAAAATTCTACACTACCTTTACTTTCCTTAGGCAAACATTTTTACAGTGTTGTATTTTATAAGATGGAACAGGTGTTCTATTTATTTCATTTTTCTTTTTCATTGGCAATACCTATTGTTAAGAATAAAGTTTATTTAATTTAAAATTCACTGATAATATTTTTGTGTTTACTCTTAAATGACAATCACCTTTAAAATATATAGTAACAACAATTACCTTCATTTAAATTAGAATATGAAATACCTTAGAGGGTGACGTCTTTAATTTACCAAATTTTTGAAAATATTTATATATTTTTTAGGTTAAAATGATATTAATATATGTAAGTTTGTATTAACTACGACGTACAATTTTGTTATATTATATGTTCTTATAAAAGTTTGGTAAATTATCATGCAGGCAGTACGTAACCGTTCCACATAAATATTGAAGAAAGGTTTTTAAAAGAAACTTAATAAAATGTCTTAAGATGGTGACGAATTTACTTTATCCTGTAGGTATTGACTATTAAACATGTACAAATATTTTAGGTTAAAATGAGAAATGCACTATATTTTTATTTATCTATAAATATTAAATAAACAGATAAACAAAATTATGGAGTTGGCATATTTTAGGTTAAGTTTATTTTATAACGCTGCTTACAAGGGAACACAGGGAAGTGTCCCACGCCGATTTAAATGAAACTTGGTGGGTTTGTAGACTGATGCAGTGTAAGAACAACGGTAGCTGGCATAGATGCT
>JAHWXV010190964.1:0-11267 GCA_024586415.1 Phrixothrix hirtus | reverse complement strand
GTGTATCATTTTACAGTCTTGTTTTTATGCGTCTGCTTCGAAAGTTAAAATAAACACGTACAATTTTGCTCTACTATGGAAATGTTTATTTAGTAAGAAACACTTACTCGATGATATTTGTATATTTGAAAGCATGTGCATAGTCGACTCGTCATTATTTAAAAAAAACGAATTTATAGTATTCGTATTTCTTTAGGACTATTTCCGCACCTTAAAAATAGAGGTGTCTTAAAATCTATTCAAAGGCCAGGTATACAACGCCAGGTTTCTTTAAAGTTATTTGACAGCAAAGATCTAGTTGTAAGACATGGAAAAAATGTACATCATAAATGTCTTTACATTTCGACTATTCATTATTTTTGAAAAATTATTTTCACAAAATTTTGTGAGTATTTATAACAATATTGCTTGATTGTACATCTGAAAGCAAAAAAGGTCGTGCATCTGTTCAGATAACTGATCTTACTTGAAACGTCATTAATTTAATATGCATCTAGAACTAGATTCAAATGGATGACTTGTATAATATCATTTATATTACACAATTCCTTTTTACTCCAGTCGTGATTTGAATATTTTATGCAAAATAGTGCTGACCCTGAAACGAATGAATGTTAGAAGGAGTTATTAAAAAAAATTGTAATATATATTAAACATATTAATTTGTTTAATTCATTGTGACCAATAATTCTGTCATTGACTTAGAACTCGAAACTATACATATCTAGAATAGCTTTAATTTAATTCAGGCTCTTATAAAGTACGTGGTTGGATTTGACCTTCAAACAGAATAAAATAAAATGAATTGAGATAAGATCTAACATACTAGCAAGAATGTGAGGTTTCTTATATAATCCGTTTGCTTGCGGTCGTATAGGATAATCAATTTAAAAGAAAGAAATTGCATATCGATCAAGGTGGCGATACCGCTATCATTATTGATGTATACTATAGGCAAAAAGTTCATTTTGTTAGTTTAATTTCATGCTACTTATTTATTATAAATTTTTCATACATTAGCATAATAGCATATTTCAAGAGAAATAATCACTCGAGGTGTTTCGGGAGAATGTTTTTTTTAAAATCAAAATTGAACAATTTTTTGTTTCAGGTCTTTCAGTGATAAAATTATTTATATCTTTGTTAGTATGATATATGGGAGCGATATTTTTACAAACTTCGATCATGTAGGCAAACAGCTAATCGAGTGGATATGCGCGTGTCTCCCATTAGAGTCACTGCCACTTCCAACATCATTACGCCATTGTAAGCTGAGTTGTAGGTACGCAAACATGGCTGCTACGATTGATTTTCGCGCAAGTTGCGTAATGTAATTCCGTTTCCTCAATCAGAAGGGAATAGTACAACGGAAATTCAATAAAGAGTGAGCAGAGTGTACGGTGCTGACTTCTGGAGTTCTTCTGAATCATGATAACGCCCGACCTCACAGTGCTGCTTTTATAGCAATTTCAATGGGAAGTTTTTGAACAGCCAGCGTGGAGCCCTTGATTTAGCGCCAAGCGACTTCCATTGCTTCCTTAGACTGAAGAAGTGGCTAGGAGGGCAAAGGTTCGAGATTAATGACGATTTTCAAAACAACGTTAAGACACATGCCAACTCACTGGCGGTAACGTTTTATGAAGAGGGGATTACAAAACTATTCCGCAGATACGACAAATGCCTCAACCTTCCCGATGATTATGTAATCAATCATGTTTGGACTAATTTTTAGTAATACATTCATTTGGTTTTATGGACCATCGGAGGATGAAAAAGACCACCCTCATAAAAGTGACATTTTCTATTTAGATTTTTAAAGATATTATATGCCTAAACGGGGATGAAAAGCGAATTCTTTAAAGAAACAAAAGAAATTTTTAATCACGCAATGTTTTTTCAAAGGTTGCACAATATATCTTAATAAGTTTAAGAAGCGATAAAAATATTTTGTAATTACTTAAAGAATATGCCAAAACTCAAATCAACTGCAACGGAAAAATCTAAAACATGTAAGATTCTCTAATTTAAAGTATTTCTAAATGATTTTTTTAATAATATACTACAGTGTGCGTCAAAAGTATTTATCTATTTTTAATAGGCAATGGCAAAAACTATATATTTATATATTCAAATTACTGATAACAATCCGAAAGCCTGCCCCGATTGGTGTAACGCTGGCATGTTTGCTTCGACGTCCAAGAGAAACGAGTTCAAACCCGATTCAGGTTGATAAATTTTTTAGTGGGGAAAAATTTTAACAACTCACCTCGGATAAGAAAGTAAAATCGTCGGTTCGTGTCAATGTGATGTTGGGCAAATTAAACATTCTAGTAGGCATAGTGAAATGATTACACTAGGGGAAATGGTATACTTGATATGATGGAACCCTTTCAATATTGGTGCTCTTTATTTGGTTTTGGTGATCCTATGCTTGCTAATTACTGAAGACTACCAAGGCGCTACTGTAGCGACCATTAGTCATAGGAATGCATTTTGCCGCCGCACGAGTTTGTTATTATTTGTGAGTTTTATTCATTCTTCTGTTATTTACTGATTTATGGTCGCATCCACAATTATTTGTCAAAGTCTGTAGGTACACATTAAAAACTGTTTTCCCCACTATTCTGCGTCACGGAATAAGAAACAATATGGGTTTGAGAAATTAGATCTTGAAGGGTACCGTCCAACGTTTCCAAAGAAATAGGGGACGAAATTGTTGCTCATATTACGAATATGGAAACTCAATTTTTGGGACTCACTACGGTCGATGTTAGGCTTATCAAATTGGTAACAAAATAACATTCCAAATAAATTTAATAGGTAAGCTGAGAATGGTGGATGGCTATGGTGGTATTCTTTTGTTAGACGAAATCCACGGATAAATTTAGGCACGCCAGAAAACATGTCTGCTGCTCGAGTCTAAGTTTTTCATAGAACTAATATTACAGCCTACTTTAAAATTCTGGACGAGGTTTTGACACAGTATAATTTTGCGTCAGAAAATATCTACGACTTGGATGAGACTGGCTTCTCTGCGGGACAACTAAACCTGATAAGATATCTGCTACTAAAGCGGGCGCTTTGCCAAGCGCAGAATTATACCGTAGTTTGGGTAATGAATGCAATAGAGTCGTTTATACCTCTTTCTTTCACATTCCTAAGAAAGAATATGAAGTTAGAAGTTGTAGACGGTGCTTCCATTGGATCGATCTACTTTTACTAAGAAAGTGGTTGGATGAACTCTGTAATTAAGGTTCAGTGGTTAGATCATTTTATTCGATTTGCAAAACCAAACCCAGAAAACAGAAAATGGAATAATGCTATTTTAATTTCCAGCTCATTGTACGCACAAATGTCAGTCTTTAGACACACGGTCATTTGGACCAGTACAAACCTAGTATGACCAGGAAATTCGTCGTTGGTTTAGGTCATATCCTGGAAGACTAGTAACGAATCTGCAAGTTGCCCAAATTTTTAGAAAAGCGCATCTCATCGTTGTATTGCCTGCAACGGCAATAGAGGCATTTCAAACAACAAGTGTTGTTCCATACAATTCAGACATATTTGAGGACTGAATGTTTGCTTCATCCGAAACCACAAATCGTTCCTTTGCTGATAAAAAGTGCAGAAAATGCTGTTACAGGGGCAGAGCACCAATCACCGTTCAGAAATTCTGTGACAGTTGTCGGATATGCTAAGCGCCTTACAGTTCCCTAAAAGAGCTACACAGAAAAAATCGACCCAGACCACACTGGCAAGAGCCTCGACGTTGTTGGTTAGAATTGAGGAAAGTATGCCCTCCATCTGGAGTATCCAAATTGCCAACAAAACCAAGAAAACCACAATAAAAAGGCAAGATGGGCATTACCAATACAACACCAGATATTGAAGTTGACAAGTCTGTTGAAACTGCGAAATGGGAGAAGGAAAGCGCTAACATTAGCGAGATCATCTAAGAGAAAAATTTAAGTTATTAAGGAATCTGATGAAGACGGCCCACAAAATGATTATGGGGGAGATGATGATCACGACGATGTTTCCGGCATCTATTATAATGATTTTTACTCCTAGTCAAAAACCCATAAAGCGCCAGTCTTGCAGAATGTGAGCCAATGATGTGCGAATAAGGATCGCAGAATCAAGACATTTATTTGTCAAATTTGTCAACAAAATCAATTTTGTTACTTACTTAAATTGGAAGGATGTCATCAAACCAGTTGATTTGAAATGGTGGCAGCTTTACAAAAAAAATAAAAAAAATGTGTCGTCGTTTCAATGCTCCAGCTCAAAGCGTTATTTGGTATTGGTTGCGGAAATGGCAATGGGTCAGTTGGGAAAAGAAAATCAACTGAAAGAATTCGGTCAGCATGCAATCTGGAAATAAATCAGCAACAAGTACCCGAAGGATAATCTATAAAATTAATATAAAATACAAATGAATTTAACGCTGCCGCGTTACTTATTTGTTTCTTTCGAGTGATCCAGAAGTATGCCACTTTTTCAGTCAATACTTCGAAACGGAGCATTACGAACATTTAAGTGACGCTAAATTTGGGCGACAGAACTACATTTAGGATTTGCAATACAAAATGTTATAGCATGTATCAAGTAATTCGGTAATTTAGCGTTTAATAAAACATATTTTTGTGGCCTATTAAAAATGAGCAAATCCTTTTGGTAATCACTGTATTTAAAAAATTATGGACGAAAAATTGATCTAACAAACTAGGCATCCCATTTCTTAATTTTCTTGTTACGTTTAAATTTCGTAACTGATATTTTTACTTTATTTAAATTATGAAAATGTGAAACGAAACTAGATTAGGTATATGTTATCTGTTGCGAACTTAACGAGCGTAAAAACGATTTGGCATTTCCGTTTCCAAAACCGAAGTGCTTTAAAGTGGCATAGAAATTTTAATTTTATAATACTGAGGTCAATATCTGTGGTATTATTATTTATGTAAAATACGTATTTGCTCCTGCAAGTTGATTTTCATTTTGTTTAGTACCGAATGTAATTTCGGATGAATCTATATTTCGATGTTGGTTTGGGAATATGCGTTGGGCAGTATCATAGCTATGAAAATGCAGCTTGAACTAACCTGGTTTTTGAAGTTCTTTGGAGATGTAAATATTCTTCCTTCCGGTTCACAACATTTTACTTAATCGTAATTTTAGTAAATATTATTTTAATGGTTGTGCCGGTCTTACCCAAAAACACTTTTGATTTAGAATGTATCTTTGTAAAAAAACTTGATTAGCGGCTCTTTTAAACAACACTATAACTTGATTACATTTCAAGTAATTTATCGTTTTTCAACGAAGTCAATTTCGCACAATTTACGTATTGCACTTCAGCTGTTACGACGACAAAAGACGTCATTTTTGCGGTTGCAGCTCCTTTTATATTTTCTTCAAGTTATTGTTCATTTTCTGTGGATGCTGTCTGAATTTTGGACAATCATATGCTATCCAATTTTATCCATTGAGGTTGTTTCGCGCAGTTTTTGTTTACACTGTCGACGTAACGATTTTTCATTTCTCGATATGTTAATTTTTAATCTCTATTTTAGCTTTACAAATTACGAAGGCCTTCCGATAGACTTTTAGTCTTTCGATTTTTAAAAGCTTTGTTGGAATGACATTTACTGCTTTTGTGAATTTTCGTAAAATACCTTTTTAGCATGGGTAATTTGTTTTAACTAGAATTTTATATCTCATTCAATTTTATATATAATTCCTTAATTTATAACTATCGAATTATATTTTTTTCGTTATTATTTTTAAATTAATTGATTATTTATTTAATCATTATAATTTTTAAATTTTGTTGAAGGCTAATTTAAGGATTATTAATTTTGCTTCAACAGAAAAGTTATACTAAAACCAGGTTACCAGTGCAGTCCGATCTCTTTTTGATACCACCTCGTATAATTTGAGCCAACAAAAAAACTTTTATTTTATTTTGGTCTTAGAAGACAATCAACTCCTACCTTTCTTCAGGTGGCAGGAAATTATTCGCGTATTCGTGTATTTAATTTATATGTATTCTGTTTAGTTTGATTAAACATTTTTAAGGCTTTCGAAAGTCTGCTATTTTTCTCTAAAAGGTCTTATAGAGCTACAGCTTTGTACAGGTAAAAACGCACTCTGGTCGGGTAAAGGCCAATGATGGTTTGGCTACACGAACTCGGTTCGAAGCAACGTAAACTTTGTTTAAGCCGAACACTTGGCCAGATCGACTTCATTTACTTATTTCTATATTAATTCGTTCGGTATTTATTTGATCAATGACGACTCTTCCCAACATGTCCATTGGAAAACCATTTAGTGTGCATAAGTGACTATCTGCGACACGTAGTTTTGTGAGATAGCGAATCTATATCCGTTATATTGCTGATTTATTCATAACGAGTGCATTGACACTCACAATCAGTATTTCCTCCAATTTTTTCCATGCGCTTCAACAATGGCGTGCAAACACAATATACATTCACCTGAAGTGCCAACGGTTTTTTACCCACTAAGGCATTGTTCATCAAAAGTTAATTGGTGAACAAGAAAAATCATCTCGCAGTCTTGAAGAGGAGAAAGCAACCTCAGTTTTGGGAAAACAATGTACAATAACTGCATTCCGATAATGTATCCGTCCACTCATCTTATTTCACCCGAGATGTTTTTGACCTTAACAGCTTCCGGCTATTCAACAAACTGAAGTCCGTTTCAAAGGGAAAGATTTATGAATTAGTGATAAATCAAAAATATAAGTGGTGGTACGCAACAGTTCTCGAAATTTGAAACACACGGGTAAACGGACCAAGCTATTGTCAAATGTCGCTTAGTAGAGTTGTGTACATGCTTTGCGCGTACTATGCCAAGCGGCGTCATTGTAAATGGATGCATTCGTTGTTGGTGAACAGTTTTTCGTAGTTGTGCCTGCGATTTTGTAATGGCCGGTGTGAAGGAACAGCGTATCTATATCAAGATCTGTGTTAAATTCGGTAAGACTACCGCAGAAACACCAAAAATGTCATAAGAAAGTATTCGGGAGCGACGTTTTATGCCGAACACAAACTTACGATTGATTTAAACGTTCCAAAAACGGTCGAATTTCAGTTGTGGCGATTAATGTTTTTTCAATGTAAAAAAATACTCTTCCTATCTAAACTCATCCACAAAGAATTCGTACCTGTGGTTAATGTTATATTCTGTCGTGATGTTCTGAGGCGGTTAGGGAGAATATGAAGGAACACAGAAACGACTGGCTTCGTCACCATGATAATACGAGGCCACATTCGACTTTAACCATACAACAGTTTTTGGTAAAAAAACAAACTAACCGCTGTTTCTCTTCCAGCCTATTCGCCGAACTTTGGCGCTTGTGGCTTTTCTGTTTTTCCAAGTTGAAAGGGTAGAGATTTGACACGAAAGAGGAGATTGAAGTGGAATTACAGCTGGGATAGGTATTTGCAATTCCAAGGTGACTACTTTGAAGGCAACGTCGATGCATAAGATCTAGGTATTTGACAATTTTATTTATCGCTACATTTCGGGAATTTTTGGGTACCACCTCGTATAAAGCATATATCCCTATCAATCCATACAAGAAACATGGTCTAACAAAAAAACAAAATCATTACGTGAAGTATATTCGAAATTGGAAAAGCGAAGACAACATACTTGTAGAAACTGTAATGTTTATACAGGGTGATTGCAACATACATTAACACTAACACTAACACTTAGACCATACGCGCGAGGGTAGTTCTAATTCAAGAGAAACAAAATGTTTTTAAAAAATTCCTTGTCGTTCCTAAGAAAAACGCCGTTAAAATAATGCCAAAGAGTTGTGTAATGAATAGCTGAACGTATCGTTTTAAGTGAATAAACTGCAAACATGTCACAATTAGGTAATTCTAAAATATAGCATGTAAATAAATCGGTGATATTCATATCAATTATAAAGTCGCATTGTTTACAAACGTTGTCTTGAATGTTAAATTACCAGCATTTTTGTGTTTTATCAAACGCTTTTACAATTAGTGTCAATGTTTTTCATTATCAAATGTAAGATAAATTGTTGGTAAGTTTAGTTTTAGTGTTAGCGGCCGACCCCGGAAGGATCATTTATTGTTAATTTGCACTAGGAGTGAATGTCAGATATTTTATGGGGGTTGAGTTCTGGTTTAAAAATAAAAATTATTAGTGAAGTTATAGTAGTGCAAACAACTTGTTTTATGACAAATTTCAAATAAAATACATGTATTAAAAAGGTAAGTTTTTTTCACAAAGCTTATTAATTTGGTGAAAGGGGTGAGTTTACCTGCGAGCCATAAGAGAAAGTAACTTTGATGCATCCTTTCAGTGGGTCTATTTTATTAATAACTTAAGTTATTGTAATTGCACTAATTAATATTCAAATTGTTTTTTAATTATTGCATTATTGATTGAATTACTAATTAACAATTGTAACTAATTGCATTGTTATAAATTAAACTGCAAACAGTTGAATATTTAAATGCGTAAAACCGAATGAATAAAATGTAGGTCATTGATAATTGCGATAGATTAGTGTTCATACGCAATAAACACATTACACTAGTAGTAATTTGATATTAAAACAACATATTTCCTTCACTAGGAGACGTATTGACATTGTTATGTATCTAGACATATTTGTTTGTATACACACTTTCATGCAGTCCTCAAAAATTGACATTTGAATTATTTCCAACAAAGTGTTCTATTGTATGTGATTTTGTTGTAAATGGACGTAGTTAGACCTCTATAATAACGTGTTATAGTTTAGTTCGATTTTAGAAACATAAAATCAAATCAATATCGGAGAATCCTGGTGGGTACATAAAGAACTAAAGCAACGATAGTGAGTGTAAATTTTACCACTACAAGGGTATGTTGATATCTAGTTAACCTAGAAAGTTTTAGTTGCACAAAATAAAATTTTATTGATATACAGGGTTGCTTTAAAATACTTTCAGATACTTACCACTTATTCTTTATGTTCCATACATTCACAAAAATTAATAAAAAAATTAAACAGCCTTAATTAGGGCACGATCGAATTTAGATAATTTTTGGAAAACTTTTTGAGAACTTCTGATTTGCAGTATGTATTGTATACCAGTTGAAATGAAATCACGTACGTTTATTCCAGTCCTACTCATACTTACAGGTCATGGTAGGATGTATTGATAAACATTCACCGTAATGGAAATTTATAAAAAACTCCATTCTGATTTATTAAATTACATTTAGTTGTGTACGTTTTGAAACATGTTTATTATCCATTTTTCCAATGCTTTTTGTGTAAGTAAAAATTATCAAAAAACTTAGTTATTAGGAGAAAATGCGGTTAATTTTATACAATTGATTTGTTTTTTCTTTACATTATTTTTAAACTAAAAGCTTTGTTTTTGTGTCAACATGATATCAGATCGGGATAAAACGTATATTTGAGACACTAAAGATGCAGTTAGATTTGGATATGGTAAAACTTTTTGCAAACGAATTCCCAAATCTTAGAATGCGGATCAAAAACGAGCAAAACTGGAAGGTCGCGTTTCGTCTGCTCCCGTTTTGATGAAGATCCTGATTTGTTCAACCTTATTATTGCCATAGATGAGACATGGCTACATTTCTATGACCCAGAGACGAAATGGCAGTTGATGGAATGAATAGTGGCACTCTGGTTCTCTAAAACCTAAGAAGTTTTGTGTGCAGGGAGTAGCAGGAGTAATATGGTTGATTACTTGGAGAAATGTAAAGCAATTAGGGAATACTATTCCACTTTATTAACAACTTTTCGAGAAACGTTTATGGAAAAACGACGCAGTAAATTGATCAAAGTGTCTTATTCTTGCAGAACAATGGGCTTGCACACAAGTAGCGCCAACATGCTTAAGAATAAATAAAATTGTATATATGTATATAAAATTCTTAGGCATAACTAAGATGAATTAACGATTAACATAAATTAGCTAGCTGTAACATCCCTATAGGCTAGATTGTTAAAATTATACAAAACGACAGATTTGCTAAAGCAAAGGAAAAGTCAAAGTAAATGAATCACCATCTCAATAGATGGCATATTTAAAATATGCAAGGAAATTTACCAAATTTATCGCAAACGTAAGTGTGAACGTATGAGAATCAACTAACCGAAAAGCAAATTGGTTTAAATTCAAAATAAAGCAGCCTATTGGTTAAACAAACCGACTGTGGAAGTCATTTAAACCCAGAACAACTTAAAATTAGCGTATTTTTCCTGATAAACTAGAACCTATGGGATATCGCCAAGTTACAGTGCAATTATACCAAGTTGAATCAGTCGAAGGCCCGGTGAAATAAAGTCATCGTTACAAACTGATTTATAAAAGGAGCAATTAACCATTATTTACTATACCCTCGAACAAGGAGGACTTAGATTCGCTCTAAATAGCGTAATACAATGAATACGATGTGTACTGCTTAAACGTCAAATCTGTTTCCTCAAATACGAAAATGTCTGAAAGGGCGCTAATTTTCTTCCAACAACGAAGTAATAGAAGCTGCGGAGAGCTGTTTTGCAGGACAAGAAGTAACGTTTTTCTAAGAAGTTTGCAGTGTCGGTGTAATGTGTAAATTACTTTAAAAAGGGAATATGTTGAATTAAAAATATCTTCATTTGTATATTGTTTGTTTTTCAAGAGTAGGTTAAGGATTTATCAATCAATACGGCTCGTCTAAGGGTTTGCGTATGTGATCATTAAACTTTTTTAATTAGGTAAATAAGTAAACTAATTTCGGAAATTTATAATAAATTAAAGTTAGGTACAAAAAATATTGAAATATTACCACGCTCGTCTATACATATACCTAAATTGTTAAAAATTAATGTTTTTACTGCCGTAAGTAGTCGAAAGATGGCAGCACTTACTCTTGGCAGGTTGTGAAATGTTGTTTGTATTCTATTCTTGTAACCCAGTTAGATGGAAATTATTATAGTTAACGGTTACGTAATTATATTTTGGGAAATGGAAATCTGTGCAGGGGGGCTATTTGTCATTGTAATTTTTGACAGCTGTTATAATGGTTGCGTTCAGAATACGTAGAAGTTCTCAAGCGGTTACGTACCGGCTCCCAATTTCGTCTAAAAATTGATTTTCTACTCTTTCGCTCCTAATAATCACGTGGTGGAGCGGTCGCCATTTTAATGAGCATATAAAATTTACGCTACTTGTGCTACATCTTAGGAGCGTATTTAT
>JAHWXV010190962.1:0-17411 GCA_024586415.1 Phrixothrix hirtus | reverse complement strand
GTCAACAACATTTATAGATGTCGCAGCCGCAGTAAAAAATATTCATTTCGTTGAAATTTTTGCTGCAACTGCGGGTACATAAAATGGTTGATTAATGTAGGTATATCGAATTTCCAGTATGATCAATACGTGAAATTATAAATATATTTGCAACATAATGTTTGTACATATACATAACTTAGGAAATTTTTTATATATTCTATGATGCACTTTATTTATTTATACGGTAGGTGTTTTTTAAAATGATGCTTCGAGTTCACAAAAATGGACAATTTTTCATTGTCTATTATGCGCTATATAAATCATATTAATTGAAGTGTAATTTGCAAGCAAAATGATTCAACACCGTAATGCTGCTGCAACTAGCGCGCGGCAAAGTATAAATGCAGTAAAAGCTGCGCTCATAGCGTGAACAGATTTGCAAGTATTTTTTAGAAACGCAACTATTTTAAGTAGCCGCAGCAAAAAAGTTGCAGTCTGCGCGATACTCTTGGTCTGCATGTGAATACGATCTGCAACTCATGCAGGCACAACTAACAAAATTAGCAATAAAAGAAGTCATGTGTGAACTTAGTCATGGACTGCGATAAAATATGTTTGTCATGCAAATGATATTGAATTGTGAGCTATATTAAATTTTTCATAGTATTTCATAATATTTCATAATTTCATAATATTTTCTACTTTTCCTATTTATACCATTTTTATTTTACTGGAAAATAAATAATCCAGAATTCGGGTATTAAAATCTTTTAGACTTTAATCAAGGGACAAATTTAATCCCCAAACGTCAGTTGACAAATCAAAAACTTTTAATTTTTCCTGATCCCAATTATGTATTTATATAATACCCGAATTTTGGATCATTTACTTTCCGATAAAATAAAAATAATACTACTACTATTATCAACCATGCCGTTCCCTTAGCGGGATAGGCAAAACCCAATACCTTTTCAACCCCTGTATGCACCCTTGCACCAATCCCCCTCACACCTATATCGCTACCATCACCCTTCTCACCACAATTCCCAGCCCTATACAGTATACACATCATCCCACTATTACTTATCAATCCTACCATCTCTACTATCACCCATTCGCTATTCTTCTCTATTCTTTTCTGTTCTTACACATTTCTTCTGTTTCCATTTACATTCATACATCGCTTTTGGCAAGTTCTCCTATTTTTTGTGCACTTTATTTTCTTTTCTTTTACAATTTCTTCAATCATATTCAGCCACCTCGTTCTTGGTCTACTTCTGCCTAGTTTCCCATTCATACCTGCTTCATACATTCTCTTTGTTAATCGTTCATTACTCATTCGTTCCATATGTCCAAACCATCTTAGCGCACTTCTTTCGTATAGTTCACACGGTGTCTCCTTCACATTGCACGTATTCAGTACGCATTCATTTCTTACTCTCTCACGTCTCGTTCTGCCACATGCTGCTCTTAGGAACCTCATACTCACGGCGTTTATTTTACTCGTGTACTTCTTCTGACATACCCAAGTCTCACTGCCATACAAAATTATTGGAACAAATACGCTGTTGTATACAGCCTTTTTTGCTTCCATACTTAATTGTTCACACTAGGTTACTGCCAACATGCTGCCAACTATTCTCCTGCCTGCATTCGCCCTGTTTTCAATTTCAATACATACTCACCCATGATTCGCAAACATTTTGCCAAGGTAAACAAACTTGTCCACTTGCTCAATTATCTCGCTACCCAACATCAGCTGACATATTTCCTTTTCATCTTTCCTATTGAAAACTATTACCTTTGTTTTACTGCTATTGAATTTCAGATCCATTTTTTCACTCACTTCTACAAATTTGTTCAACATTCGTTGCATTTGATTTATACTTTTAGCTACTATTACTGCATCATCTGCATACGTCAACACTTTTACATCTTCGTTGTCTATATTTATACTACTCAAATCCTCACATGCACTTCTCATGCGTTTATCCATAAATATATTAAACAACCAAGGAGACATCACACATCCTTGTTTATGCCTTGCTCAATTTCAAAGTACTCATTAACCGTATCTTTTGCTCTCACGCCCGCTCTGCTTCTATGATACATTGCTTTTATTGCATTCAGTAGTTCTCCCTTTACACCCTACTCTATCAAAGTTGCCCATAACTTGTATCTATTCACACTATCTAAATCTATACACGTACAATACATTTTTACATTAACATGCAAAAACTTCTCGGCCATTTGTTGCAAACTAAACATTTGATTCACGCACCCTCGTCCAGGCATGAATCCACACTGTACATCCTATATCTTCCTTTCAGTATTTATGCGAACTCTGTCAATTATAATTCTATTAAATACCTTCCCAGTTACACTTAATAAACTTATAGCTCTATAGTTCTTGCATTCATATCTACTATTAAACACAAGCATTAAATAATTTGCACAACCA
This sequence comes from Phrixothrix hirtus, assembly GCA_024586415.1. Classification (NCBI taxonomy): domain Eukaryota; kingdom Metazoa; phylum Arthropoda; class Insecta; order Coleoptera; family Phengodidae; genus Phrixothrix; species Phrixothrix hirtus. The sequence continues at coordinate 14,968 of JAHWXV010190962.1, read as the reverse complement.
TTCACCTAGTCGTATACCGCCATACTTTAACATTTCGTTTGTAACTTCATCTACTCTAGCAATCTTCCCATTTCTAAGTCTTTCCATGCATTTCGTTCTTCTTCCACACCTATACTCTTATTGTTCTCTCGGGTTTTATTTATTCCAGCATTTCCCATATTCACACTTATCCCGGTATCTTTGTTGCCATGCAGTCCTATAAAATATTCTTTCCAATGCAATATCAGTTTACTTTCATCCCACTCAATCTCATTCTCGCTAATCCGTATACCATTTAGTCGATTCCTTACACTCTGCTTTGGATTCCTTACCCATTTTCAAAAAAAATCTTTTATTACCATCAAAATCATACACACACACACGCACGCACGCACGCACGCACGAACGTACGCACGCACGCACGCGCGCACGCACACACATACACACACACACACACACACACACACACACACACACACACATATATATATATATATATATATAAGAAACTGTGAAGGAAAGAATAAGAATGCAGAATGATTTTGACGGTAGTAAAAGATTATTTTGAAAGTGGGCAAGGAGTGCAAAGCAGATTGCAAGGAACCGAGTAAATGGAATAGGCGTATAAAGATTTTATGTATATTTATAGATATTTAAAAATATTTAGAAAAATTTATTCCTCGGCTGGGGTTCGATCCCAGGACCTTTGGCTTTACGCGCCAATACTCTATCACTGAGCTATTGGGATCGAACCCCATTCGAGGAATAAATTTTTCTAAATATTTTTAAATATCTATAAATATACATAAAATCATTGTACTTCTATTCCTTTAAGGACAAATTACTTTTCGTTTAAATATTTCACAGTTTGTCACTTTAAAATCAGACTCCACTCTTCCAGCGGTGTGAAACTTATAAACCTGTAGGCTTATCATTGGTTTGAGTAAAAATGTCTGTTTCACATTATTAGTATATATGCATAATTTAGAAGGATTCATTTGTCGACCGGTATTAGGTCCTTCGATAGCTCAGTGGAAGAGTATTGGCGTGTAAATCCAAAGGTCCTGGGATCGAACCCCAGTTGAGGAATAAATTTATATATATGGCAAATGTATTTAATATTCACAATGTGCAATTTCACCTTGGTAATTTATTAAAATTCATTATCGCAGTTAACGCATTAAATAAATAAGGCTTATGATGAAACACTTTGCTATTATTGGCCAACTCGTTTACTATGTATTGCTAGCCCAGGTTAATAAGTAGCATGTACGAGGCCGTTTGAAATGAAATCCGGTTTAGGTTTGTAGAGCATGTAAATGTGTCACCGTTACAAAATACATTGAATGAGGTTTTAAAATAATTATCTAGGTAGCCTCTGACCGCATAGTTTATTAAATAAAACAATTGCAGCACCAAGCTGTCATCATTGTTTACAATTTCGTCGCTTAATAATTGCACCAGAGAATAAATGCGCTCATTTATAAGATTTTTAACTGCTGAGGGTGTAAATCGATCTGAAATTCATAAACGAATGATAAATGTGTATGGAGATAGTTGTATGGCTCGTTCAAGTGCGTGTCTTTGAATGGGTCAATAGGTTTAAAAATCGAACTGAGGGTATGAGAGACGCTCCGTGCCCGAGACAGGTGAATCGTTTAATCACTCCCGAGAATATTGCAGTGGTTCAGGAGCTGATTTATCAAAACAAGCGAATTGAACTTGAAGAAATCAATTCAAAGATCAATGTGAGCATTGGTTCAGCTCATGATATTGTTGTGGACCACCTTAAATTTCATAAGGTGTGCGCAAGATGGGTTACGAAGCAGTTGACTGTCCAACTTAAGCAACAACGCCTTCAAGCATACGTTGCTCTACTTCAGCGATATGAGAAAGATGGGGAAGCTTGTCTGAAGAGAATAGTGATTGGTGATGAAAGCTGGGTACACTATTATCAACCTGAACGCAACCAGTCAAGCAAAGAATGGCGCCATGCATCGTCGCCAAAACCAAAAAGATTTAAAGCGGCACCGTCCGCAGGAAAGTGATTTTGACCGTATTTTGGGACAAAAACGGCATCATTGCTGAAGATTACTTAACTAGGGGCAGTATAGTGAATAGCACTACCTATTCAAAAACACCCTGAAACCAGAAATAAGAACAAAAAGCCGTGGAATTTTGTCAAAAGGTGTTTTCTTTTCAACATGAAAACGCTCGTCCCCATAGTGCGAATATAACGCAACAAACGGCTGAAAATCTCGGTTTTACAGTGATTAAATATCCACCGTACTCTCCCGATCTAGCGCCAAGTGATTATCACCTTTTTGGTGCAATAAAAAAGGATTTAGTTGTTCTGCGTTTCCCGGACGATGAAAGCGTAAAAATTGCGGTGCGCAAAATGGTTTCGTAAGCAGCCAAAAAAGTTTTCCTCAGACGGAATTGACGCATTAGTCGACAGGTGAAAAATATGTATTGAGATGCTAGGAGATTACGTAGAGAAATAATATGTTTACTAGTAATTTTTTACAATAAAAATAGTTTTTCAAACCCAATCCGGATTTAATTTGAAACGGCCTCGTAAATCACTTTTTTAAAATGACCATTATTAGTTTATTGAACTGTTTTATCTATGTAGGATAGGTATTAGCATGTCGTTTATTTCAGGCATACCAACGTTACGGAATTAATGCTTTACTAGGTAGTATAATCAGTCTGAACAGTACTTGTAAGTGAAAATTAAAAATCAACTGATTCTAATTTGAATTAATTATTTGCGTTCATTACAAGTTAATTGAGTGAAGTACATTACACATTAGTGATACCTTTGGGAGCCGATTTGGTGATTAAGTATTTATTTTCTCAAAAACATTTCTGATGAAAATTTCTGGTTATCCTTTTTAAAACTGCCGTCCTAGAACCAGTAGCATTATTATTTTGACTTAACCAAATACCTGCCAAATGTTTAATGATAATCAGTATATTTTAAAAAGTAAACTCCCAACCCTTCTTTCCTGTAGCTGACATGGCATCGGTAAACCTATGTAGCCTACTAATTCTCTCTTGAATTTCTGTATAGAGAATTTGTACCTTTACACGTGGTACGCTGCGAAAGCGTGGGGTGGACTTTAGTAATGGTTTAGAACTTACAGTTGATAAATCATTACTCTGTATTTTTACGAGATATCACACACCTTACGTTTTTGAAGTATAATTAGGTTCATAAATTCTTCTACTGTAAAATTACTAGATATTATTTTGATAGAAAACTTTGTTGGAACTTCACAATTTACATTATCAATAGTTGCAATAAAGAGGTTCAATTTTCTTTGCACTGTTACTTGAATCTGGTTATAAAGAATAGATAAGGTGAATTATCGATTATAAAAGTATCCTTTACGGAGTAGCCTGTAATGCCTTAACAATTAGAATAGATTCTTTACAATATAATGCCCTCAGAATACGTATTCGAGCGTTGAATGTCAGCGATCCCCTTTCTTTTAGATGAATACTTTGTTGCGAGGCTACCGGGCGTTTAAAAAATTTAAAAAGTTCATTTGTAAATTAATTTGTCTTCCGCAATGTCAGTATTCGGGTAAAACCAAATTCCGCTTTCTTAAAACAGTTTGTTGACATTCCATTAAATTTGCATAAGATTTAACCGGTAGGAACGTATTTCGTTTAATTCTGGTTATTTTAAAATCATTCTGAAGGAATCCGTTAATTTAATGAAATTCATGTTGAAAGTTTGAGTTATTGAAATCTACTTTTATCTAAGTGTATATTTACAATGTATATAATTGTTGACGCGAGGGAATTCATAATACCTTCACTGAAAATAAAAACAGTAATATTCAAATGGATACAAGGGTGCATTATTTTAATCAAAAGTAAATTGAAATATTCGATGATCGCAGCAGTCTATTAATAAGTCAAAGATTACGACTGCAAGAAATTATTGATTGGTATGATATCCGCATAAAGTAAATATTCCAGGCGCAAAGAAAGAGAGAGCAATTTTACTTCGTTTGCGTACCCGGCAAAGGGGCATGTTAAACAGAAAACTTCCGCTTAAACCACCATTGAGTACGAAGCGATCCTTAAAACCTCGCCTGGCATTTATGTAAAATTTTTGTTAATAATCATTGGAAGGATGTAGTAAAAATAAAAGGAAGTTAATAAAGTAAGTGATTGAAGTGTAGTTTGGTATTCATTTCCCATACATTTGGCACGCACTTCGCTAAATTTTAGTTGCTCTGAAAGCACTAGGTTACTCTGGAGGTATTGCTTCAATCTTACGCCAATTTTTGGTAGATATCTGAGGGTGGTAGCGATCGCATCATTTAGGTTTAATACCATACGAGACTGTTACTATAAAAAGGGAAATTTTCTAACAAAACGAAACCTCAACTTCTGCTTGTAAGGTATCAGTTTTATTTCATACTAGTTTAGCCATCATCCAACGTATTTAAGCTCTTTGATAGATATTTTTGTATCTTATTTCAATAAATCAAAATACAGGTCACATTTACCATTACATTATTCATTCAATGATGGTAACAAACTCTTAAAGTACCAATCGATTTATTAATAATTATAGTTCGCCGGATGTGATGTGAGTTAGTACCTACTGATATAATCGTGAATTTAGCCACGTAAATTTCATTAAGTTAGGCATTGGATTTGCATTGCGTAATTATTACTTGTTCATGGTTTAATATTATTGAGCTAAAAAGTAATTAATACAAGTTAATCCATTGTATTATAACTTAATTAGTCAAGCGTACTTGAGTTCAACCTGCATCATCCTTATATTTACTTGACATTTAGATTGACTTTCATAAGGAACGATTAACTAATATTTTCAAATGGTTAGATACACTAGTGCGAAGTTTTTATTGATCGGGAACATTTCTTTCTTGAAATAGTGGAAGATAAATGCTCAAAATCTGCGTTTAGTACAGATGGTGAAAGTACTCACCAGAAGAACCTAAAAAAATTGCCTTATATACTATTTTTATAGTTTTATTACATTCAAAGAAAAATATAAAAATTTGTCAATTAAGCATAACGTCACTTAGTAGTTCTTTTGTGAATCGTAATGTTTGTTATAAGATCTGTGTTAACGTCCAAAAATGACGAATTAAAAGGTACCTTATCTAATCTATATACTGGTTGCACTAATATATTTATCTCATACAAAGTTCGCAACATTTCTCCGTTTTTATACGCTCATGTTATAATGTTACACTGTATTTGGATATTAATATCCTTAAGTATTTGAATATCTAAATCAGAACTATGAACTTCTTTAGCTTAAAGTAGTTTAGGATTAAATCCTAGCATACGTCTGATACTATCGGCCTAATTCATAAACTTTACAATGGAATATCGTGTGGTAGAGCAGTTAAATTACTAGAAAATATGCTTTCTGATCAAATGTTTAGAGTATTTGTGGAGGCTAAAAGCAGTAAGTTCAGATAATTCAACAATGGCCTCCCACAAGGTTCTGTGTTGACGCCAATCCTTTTTAATTTGTAAATAAGTGATATACCTGCAACAAAAGGGCGTAAATTCATTTATGTAGATGACATAGCTTTATCCGCACAGAAACTAAATTTCACTGATATTGAAATGAACCTTAACGAAGATTTGAAAGTTCTATGTGGATATTTCAAAAATGGCGTATTTGCTCTAGTGCCAAAAAACTGTAGTTATTTGTTTTAATTTAAATAATCATCAAAAGAATCGTATCTTAAAAACCCAAATGAATAATAATTTGATAGAACATAAATTCAATTCAACATATCTTAGATTGTTCATTGACTTATAATCAACATATTGAGAAATTAAAACAAAAATTGAAAATACGTAATAATATAATACAAAAATTAGCTGGATCAAGCTGGGGGCGAATGTATAAACACTACGTACTGCAGGTTTGACATTAGTTTATTCTACTGCAGAATATTGCTGTCTAGTATGGATGAATTCAGTTCATGTAGGAAAAATTGATGCTTAGTTAAATATAACTATGACGATTATTTCTGGAACACTCAAGTCAACACCTACTCCTTAGTTACCAGTTCTGTTCAACATTGTTCCTCCACATATTCGTCGAAAGCCTGCTATGAAAATAGTATGGGACAAATATATCAAGTCACCAGATAGGTATCTTATTTCGATTGATCTACAGCGTCAACGAATTGAAAGATTAAATCACGTAAACCTATTTGGTGTGAAAACTTCTTATTAGAAGATTTTTCACAAAACGAGTCTTGGAGACAAGAATGGTCTTCCATTGATATTTTTAACCAAAAATTAATAGAAGACTAATAAAATTGTACATGGATTTGATTTACCAAGAAAAATTTGGTGTAAATTAAATCTGATTAAAACAGATCATGCCTAGGTTAATTCTATGTTATACCGCTGGAATGCAGTACCTAGTCCAAAATGTCATTGCAAAAACGGAATTGAAACAGTAGATCATATTGTAAACGATTGCACTTTTACCAAGTTTGATTATAGATTTCTTGGTATCCATAACCTTATACCAGAGTTCATTAACTTGTTACATAATATAAAAGACATGATTTCATCTAGTAAGGTTATTTCTTTCCAGTGTTTTTTCCCTTATTCTTGCACCAACTGGCGGATGAATATTCCATTATCATTATTATTATTAATATTAACCCTGTAATTGTAATTTTTTATTCATACGAATATATATATATATATATATATATATATATTCTGGGTGACAATTTGAAAATTATCAATGGGTTGTAACTCGAGAACTAAAACAGATATAAAAACTTTTCCAAAACCGTTTCGACAATTCTTAGGAGGAACAAAAATGACAATGTAGTTACTACCACACCCCCAAAATTCTCCCCCTAGCCACCCAACTTTAAAATTAGGAATGGCAACTCCCCTATACATGCGATATATAATTGGAAAGAGCACTAAAATGCTTTTCATTGGTACCATACATGACTACATTCGCTTCAGTTTTAATTAAAAAGATGAAGAAAAACCGATTTTTAATTAATTTATTCAAGCAAATTAACCATCCGATATTTACAAGAAAACTTTAAAATTTCTTCGAAACTATCTCTAAGTAAGATTGAGGAACTAAAAAATTGATTAACTGACCCAGCGCCATCTATCATATTACTCCCATATATCCCCCCAAATAAATTATCTTGCATAGCAATAATAACAAAAGTTATCAAATTGCCTGTTCTAATTTATTCTAAATCAAATGTTCTAAATGGTTTCCATAGCAACGATAAACAATATATTAGTTTATCAGCTAATCTGTTAATTTGTCTTTATTCACTGATTCATTTGAAATTTAATGATATCTAAGATAATATTATTAGTGTTAAAATTCTATTCGACTTTTTTTTAATGACTTATTATTTAGATCTATCGTTACTTAGTGTAGTTTAGAAAATAATTAGTTCATAATGGTGTATAGCTGAACGTGTGGAAATAATATTCATTTATGGTTCTCAGAATCAAAGTTGTTTGAGAACAGCTACGGAATTCAACGAAACATATCCTGGGAAAAATGTATGCAATGCTTACATTCGACAGATAGTTGTTAAATTTCAGGAGACTGGCTCTGTTGCCAATAAGAAAAGAAACCAGCTAAAACTGCTTAATCAAGCAGTCCAAATTGAAGTTCTTGGGGAGTTTGTAATGAATCCGACTTTATCGACTCGTAGGGGAGCTGCAGCAACAGCCCTATCACGCGAGTCCACTAGGAAGATATTAAAATCCTATAAAGTGCGTCCTTATAAAATGCAAATCCTGCAAAAACTTGGTGAAGATGATCCGGATAGAAGAATTGAGTTTTATGAACTTATGACGGACAAAACACTTGCCGAACCGAAACTCATGAAAATATTTGTTTTACTGATGAGTGCACCTTTTACTTGCACGGGCATGTTAACAAGCAGACCTGTCGTTATCCGTGTGATGAGAATCCACACATATTTGTAGAAGGTCATACACAATACCCCAAAAAGTTAATGTTTGGCCAGGTACATGTATACTGACATCTTAAACAGAACTATTAAACCTATAATAGTTGATTATTTGGAGAACAAGGGAGACCTACGTGGAACTACGAATTTAAACGAGGGCGTGCTTCATTTTCAACAAGACGGAGCTCTACCCCACTATGTTCGCCAGTTAGGCAATGGTTATATAATCATGATCTAAACCAGTGGATTGGAAGGAGAAACCCTGACGAATGGCCACCGGGATCCCTAGACCTAATGTCTCTAGATTTTTTCTGTAGGGTAATCTAAAATCTGCTATTTTCAAAATCCAACATACTTCAATTTAGCAACTACGTGAAAGAATAACTGATGAATATCGAGATACTTCCAGAGAAACATTTGAAAATGTACGCAAGGAGTTCGAAAATATACTCCATTATTGTCTGCAACACAACGGAAACCATTTTGAACATTTAATTTAGAATCAATTGGATAAGGCAGTTTGATAAATTTTATTACTATCGCTACGTAAAATAATTTATTTGAGGGTAGGTTAGGGTATGATAAATGGGGTTGGGTCAGTTACTCAATTTTTTAGTTCCTTAGTCTTACTTAAAAATAGTTTCAAAGACTGTGTAAGCTTTTTTTTTGTAAATATCGGATGGTTAATTTGCTTGAATAAATCAATTAAAAATTGGAGTTTCTTCAATTTTTTAATTAAAATAGTAGTCATGTATGATACAAATGAAAAGAATTTTGAATGCTCTTTCCAATAATATGTCGCACGTATGAGGTTGCTATTTGAAATTTTTGAGTTGGAGTGGTTAGGGGGGAGGGGAATTTTGGGGGTGGGGTAGTAATTACATTGTCATTTTTGTTCCCCCTAAGACTTCTCGAAACGGTTTTGGAAAAGTTTTTATATCTATTTTAGTTCTCGAGTTACAGCCCATTGATAGTTTTCAAATTGTCACCCTGCATGTATCCATACTCTTTATTTCATACTGTAAAGACTATTATTTGCTTTCAAGCGAAAAGTTTCCACATTTGTATTATGTATTTCAAAAAATTTTTTTGTTTTTACGGTATTCATGTATCTCGTTAATTTCATACGTACCGTGTTGAATATTAATTGCTTTACTTTCTTTATCTTTATGATCAATATAGTATAGTTTATCATTTCTTGGAGTGATGTTGCGTATTGAGCTGCAACCATCAAATCCAACAATATATAACTATATTTTGAATCCATAAAAGTACTAACTAGCTCTATTTCCTTCACCTTATAAACTGAACGTTGTCAACATTACGACCGAAGCATCTTTATTCATATAATTTCTTTATATACAAAATTTAAGCACAAATGAGCGCAAATTTATGTATTGAAGTTTTGATCTCTGTTATAATTATAATAGATTTTACTTCGCCGAAAGTAGCTAATGAATTCTACAGGTGGTGTAAGATTACCGAAGCTATTAAAATATAATACGCTATCTTCCGATAGCATACCCAATGCGTACCTTCACTTCTTTGTCCGTCGAAGTTCACTATACCGCATTCGTGAATCTATAGTTTTTTGCCTAAATTATCTCGCATAAATACACCTCGAAAATTTTTAATATTTTTAGCTTACTTTTTCAAGTCCAAGTCGGTTAACGCTCTTTCGGGTAATTTTATTAGTTTTTTGAACTTTCTGGTTATATTGATTCAAATATGGCGCACTTCTATCCTTATAAGATTTTAGATAAATTCTATTACCTTTCTTTCCGATTTCAATCGCCTCCATAGTTTTGTTGTCTTTTACTCTCTCCCTAAAGCTTTCTAGCCGCCTTAGAACCATTTACAGTTTTAGCTATACCTGAAGCTCCTCCCGCGAATACCCCCGCTGCTGAAAGACCCGCAAATAGAGATACTAGGGCATAAAAGGCATAGAAATGGTAGTAAGTTTAAAAAAAATTAGAGCCGTTTACGAGAAAATCCCAAAAAACTTAAAATAGCAAGAAATAGTGCCACTTTGAAACATTCGATTTTAACTAAATTTCTCATATGAAAAAGTTTACAAATTTGAATATAAAATGTCATTTCTCTACGATTCACAATTAACACTTTAAGTACTTTCGATTACTCGATTTTCAGAAACTTATTAGAGAAATCACTTAGCTTATATAAAATGGAATTAAACAGCTATGAAATATATTGAGTTTAAAGAAATATAAATCATCAAAATAGGGAACCATTCATTTATCTGGGCTATCAAAACGCTGCTCAACTCCGAAGATCTTTCTCGATAACTGGCTTTAACAAATTTTACGTAAAAGAGCACTATATACGTAAGAAACTTGGCAAGTTAAAAAAGTCATTGGAACCTTTTCCGAGAAAATCACAAAGAAACTGGAAATCTCAAGAATAAGGTGGTACTTTCAGTGATTCCATTTTAATGAATTTCTTATTTGGGCACGTTAGGGAGGTAATAAATTTGAATATAAAATTTTACTTTTCTATGAGGTTCAGTTGTTAAGATATGTTGCCCACACAGACACACAACACACACACACATACACGCGTACACACCCACACATGCACGCGTACACACATACACATCTACACACATACACACAAGCACACATATACACATACGCACATACCTACACAGATACACTCACACACACACACACACACATACACACATATACACATACACACATACAGACATACATACACACATACACACATACAGACATACATACACAAATACACTAATACACACATACATATATACACACGTACACCGTAACTTACTAAATAGTCAGTAATTGAGGCAAAGTTTATAGAAATTAAAAATAATATCTAGGAAGGTAAAGTAACGATATAGTTAAAAGGGAAAGGTACTTTTAAAATTAAAATTAAAAACGCTTTGCTGATGAAAAGGAAATGCCGGCTAAATGAGACTATTTAGGCATGAGTTCTAGGAAGTTTTTCATACTAATTAAATTTCTGTAGGGTGCTCTAAAGATGATATTGTTAAAAAATAGTTTGATACACAAAAATAGAAAAAGCAAACTGGCAAAGCATAAACACTTAAAACCTCAATAGTAATTAAAGGCAGATATGGTTAATTCAAATAAATAAAAGATGTTAAACAGTGAACAACTTCATGTATAAGAATTTTAAAACGTCACAATTAGATCACAGAGTTGAAGGTTACAAATATTTTTTTGATTGACAATAATGATACAATAACTAGTAATTCAATGAGATATATGATCAAAATTTTATGTTACCAATTGGCATCGCAAACGGCAAAAATGAACTACTTAAGAAGGACTGAGTAACGGTCAAACAAACCAACACTCGTCTCGTTGAAGAACAGCTTCCTAATCGAATACAGCAAATACTGTAAAGTCGAAAGGTATCAATTTCTTAATTAGTTAATTTTTAAGGTGCCAACAATTTGGAAGCTTAAAAATACAAGTAGTGTAAGTTTGACCGAAGTAAACTTTTAAACATGAAACATGGAAATTGTGAAGTAACTTCCAGTCAAAACAAGGAGCCTTTTAGATTACTAAAAAAATTGATAATTGTCGTAATTTCACATTTAAAGAGAAAATTAGAGTAAACTTGTTGTAGATAAATTTAGTACAGTAAAATTGTAAATTGCTAATATAATTTCTATGCCAAAAATACAATTTAATAAAAGTAATATCCCGAATTTAGAAAACCCCATTTAAAAAAAAAACAAAATCTAGCTGATTTTAACAATGTTATCGGAAGGCACTTGGGTGGCGAACATCTGTAAGATAGTAACGACAAAACGCTCGCAATAATTGAATTCGGTAAGTTAATTTGAACGATACGGAACCGAAGGCGACGGAATTACCTTTGTAACAATTGGTTTTCAAGAATAATCTCTTCGAAAAATAAAAGAATCATAGAAAGACAACAGTTTACTATGCGATTATCAATAATTAGTGTCAATAAACGCTATGTAGGCAATCTTGGGAACTAATTAAAAAAAATATGCCATCTCGGTTATCGAAGGTAGCACATAAAAACAACGGTAAATTTCTCGAGTTCTAAGCCCTTAATTTCTTAATTTATAAATAATTACAGCAGGTGACAAATTTAAAAAAAAGGTTAGTAAAGTTTGACTTACCAAATTCGCAAGTAACAAAATCATAAAATAAAATCATCTTACAGAAGTCGAAGACCCAAAGAGACCTTGGGCACGATACTCCCTTCTATAATGGATCAGCTGGTTGATAGTCTTAGAAAAAAGAAAGCTTGAAAACAGAATCCCTGGAAAACAAAAGAATTTAGAAATTAAATTAATGTACCAGTCGAAATTTACTCATGGCGACATGTAATTCTTCACTGCAACATTTAAATTAACATGTTGACGGTATTTAATTAATAATTGATATAAAGGAACAAAGATAATTTAATAAACGACATTAGTAATGGAATTAAGTCAAATATATTAACGTTCGCAGATGACGTCAAATCATTTCTTCCCGTTCTATCACAAGAGAATTGTATGACCCTACAAACGATTTACAAACTATCTAAAATTGGTGCTCATTAAATAAATTAAATTTAAATTTAGACAAACGTAAAGTAGTTTCAAACACAAGAAAGAGCTAGCAAATTCTTTTTCCATATTCAATTGACCAGATAAAGTTATCACGTTGTACAGATATCAAAGACAGGTATAGTTTTTGATAAGGAACTTTCTTTTACTGGTCATATAAATCAAACTGTTTCCTCAGTTTATAAGATGCTAGGTTTCATTCTACAAAATTGTAAGCAATTTAATAACATTAATGTCTTTAAAATATTGTATTTACCCCTAATTCGTTCAAAGCTAGAGTATGGAGCCATAGTTTGGTGTCCTATATATGAAAATCATAAATCTGATATTGAAAGAGTTCAGAGAAAGTTCCTTAAATATTTATGGTTGAAAACGAAAGGCATTTATCCTCCACGAGGATTCAGTAATCAAATTCTACTAGATACTTTTGAAACGTAGTCGTGTGAATCTAGGAGAGTCAGTCTAGGATTAACATTTTTATATAAATTGTTGCATGATAAAATACATTGCCCTAATATACTGAAATTGCTAAATTTTTGCATCCCTAGACCCAGTAGTAGAAGTAACACCTTTTATTTACCTACTAGTAGGACTAACCTTTCTATTAAATCACCTATTTATACCATTTGTCTAAATTACAATAAAATATGCTTTCGAGTGGATATAAATGTCGATTCATTAACAAGCATCATTAGTGCGGCATATGACTTGATGTAAAAGATATGTAGTTATATGTGTTAAATACCTTTTTTTATTTTTATTTATTATTAAAGTTTAGTATTTATATATAGTTGACCTGTATATGCGCGAGAGCGCGCGCGCGCGCGTGCGTGTGTGTGTGTATGTGTGTGTGTGTGTGTGTGTGTGTGTGTGTGTGTGCGCGCGCGTGCGAGCGTGCGTGCGTGCGTGGCTGCGTGCGTGCGTGGGTGCGTGCGTGCGTGCGTGTGTGCGTGCGTGCGTGTGTGCGTGCGTGCGTGTGTGCGTGCGTGTGTGTGTGGGGGTGTGTGTGGGTGTGTATATATATATAATAATTAAATATTTCTTCTTGTAGATATTAATTAAAGGAAAATATTAATTACTGCATAAAACAGAATTCGGTTTCAAAACGATATTTGTCAAAGAGGAAAATGTCAAAATTAAATATTTAGTACTAAGGCTGACGTTTCGGGATCATAATTTATCCCTTCATCTGAGAATGAACATAAAAGAAGGAGATGCCTTAAATGTAACTAAATTACACAAAAATAGATTATAGAAACAGTGAAAATTTTCATGCGACTAGTATAAACAAATAGTAACAAAAGAAAATCATCTATCAGTATAATCAGTAAAATATTTGCCATTGCTGTTTAAAGTTTTGAATCAGTTTTTAACTAAAAATACAAAAAAATGTCGCGAACTGGTTTTAATAATGAAGATTTTCTGAATTTAATAATTACTTATGGTGAATGCAATTGTACAGAATTTCCAGGATATGCAGTATAGTGTGCTAACGTCGTTATTTGTAAATTTTCGTTAGCGGTAACATGTTTTGTTTTTGTCTTCTTTGATGAGAAAGACTCAAAGGATTTGCAATTTTTTAAAAGATTTCTTAAAATATTTTTGGTAGGTCTTGAACGATTAGCGTACTTTTCTGCATAAATTCGGCAAGTTCTATCAACAAATCTAATGTATTCACCATAAGTAATTATTAAATTCAGAAATCTTCATTATTAAAACCAGTTCGCGACATTTTTTTGTATTTTTAATTAAAAACTGAATCAAAACTTTAAACAGCAATGGCAAATATTTTAATACTGATAGATGATTTTCTTTTGTTATCATTTGTTTATACTAGTCGCATAGTCTACTTTATAAAATTTCATAAAAAGCAAATTTTAAGTAAATTAAAGAATTATTTAAAATAACATCAAAATGAGAGTATTTAGGTATAGGGAAATTAACACAAACTATCACTAATTTTAAGTGTAGAATGTAATACAATTTAAAAAAATATAGGTTGCTATTTAAAAATAATGAGATTTTGCGAATTCTTGAAAATAAAGTTTGTCATTTTTTTCGAACACCTTGTATAAATTTGTAAAATTTCAATTAAGGTATTTGATGTATCATAGTTCGTCAAATAACTACATAAAGTTTTGTTTGCTTAAGTTATTGCACGTATTAGAAATTTGGCTTATTGTGGAACACTGCAGAAGCTTATTTTTATAAATAAAATGAAATATTTCAAAAACGCGTAATGATAGAGAAAATTTTTTTAAACAAAGTCTCCTTAAAATTAGCTCAGAAATGCATATCAATAATAAAAATTACTATGTTCTATTTGAAATAAGGATGTTCATGTCCATTTCCGGTATAACCGGAAGTAGCTGAAATCTGAAAATATTTTATA
>JAHWXV010190951.1:0-15104 GCA_024586415.1 Phrixothrix hirtus | reverse complement strand
TCTTATAAAAACCCATAATTATTATTTAATATTAATTTCAACCATATGATATATTTATTTTAATTATCAGGTAATTGGTCCAATTAAGTAGGGCTATTTACTATCCAAAATCTTTCGCTAAGTTCTTATATATATATATATGATTTTACGGTATATTGGCCAGTCTGGTACATTGACGGGTCGCTCATACACCCGGTTGTTCCGATTGAAATATATGTGTATATTTTAACTTAAAATAAATGTAAAATGTCCCTTATTAACGGCCTATTCAGAGGGCAAAACGAAATAACTGCTTATTAATTTTATATATGATCGGTATTTTGAGCAGCCCAGATATTCTATAGGTATACTGGTAAGCCCGTTACAATATACGCATAAGCTGTTCATTTCTAGGTCACTCAGCGTTGTTACCACTCCCTTCCTTTACGTATTAACTTGTGATTTTGGCTTTAGGATTTCCATTTATAGTGTTTTCGGTGTATTCTAGTTCTTCATATATATTGGAATTGTCGCATATTGATTTAATGACTTATCTACTTATTAATTATATAGTTAGTAACCTTGTATTAAAATTTGAGTTATTACTAATTATTTAGTGAGAGAGGCTGATTTTAGGAAAGTCATTCATAAATCCTTTAGACACTTTCAGGTTATTTATAATATTATTATTTCGCAGATATTATTATTGCTCTTGGCATAAGAAAATACTTTTGACCTTTTCTACAGTTTTTTCTTGTTAAAGTCTGTTAAGGTTAGACAAATGGCATTACTGCAAAGCAGAAAAGCAATAGTTATGGGCCAACTTGATGTAGACTTCAGGGTAGGATGTATAGGAATCCTAGAAACCAGTAACAGATATTTGTTGTAGTATTCGAGCTGGAAGAGTGTTGATGAAGCCTAAGAAAACAACAGCTGTTCGCTTAATGAAATTCAATACCTTCCAAATAACGCTAAATGAGGGCACCGAATTATGTACATGCACATTTACCTTATCTGTGGTACGTTGCACAAAAACCATAAAGAATTTGTCCAAGGTACATGCTACGCTCGAATCCTTAGACAACGCTTTAACCCATGAACAAAATAAAACCAGACAATTGATACAACACCATTCTGATGGTTTGAAAATAAGAACAGATGTTGTCACGCACAAAATAAATACCGGTGACGCCCAACCAACACGTCATCGACCATGGAGGTTGTCTTTATCCAAATAAGTAGAAGCCGAATAGATAATCGAGAATATGGCCCATTAAGGGATGATAGAGTCATCTAGTTGTCCTTGGGCATAGCCAGTTGTACTAGTTAAGAAGAAAGATTGTAGCACTCGATTTAAGCAATGTGACCAAAAAGACAATTATCCACCTAGAATTGACGACACTTTAGACACGCTTATCGGCTCCAAATAGTTTGGGACTTTAGACATGAAAACTGGGTATTGGCAAGTCGGTATGGAGGCTGCCGGGGAAATAGCATTCTCTATCGGATCTAGTCTCCGGTAGTTCCTTGTGATACCCTTTGGATTGTTAAATGTACTAGTGACGTTTTGAAAGGGTAATGGAATTGATCCTGAGAGCGTTGTCTTGGCAAACATGTCTAGTATACTTGGACGATGTCACAGTTGTGGGAAAGACTTTCGACAAACGCCTGCAGAATCTATAAGAGGTGTTTGAAGGACTACAAAGTGCACATCTACAACTTAGTTCGAAAAAGTGCAACTTGTTTCAAAACATAGCGAAATACTCGGGTAATGTAGTTTCTGAAAAGAAATAATTAGGTCCGTACGAGAGTGGCGACAACCAAAAGATAAACATGATTTAAGAAGAAGCTTCTTGGAAATGTGCACTTACTATCGTCGATTTTTACATGGATTTGCAGACATTGCAAAGCCACTTACAAAACTTACTGAAGAAAACCTTCCATATTTATGGAGCAATGAAGATTAATACTCGTAGCTGCACCTATAATTAGTTACCCCAGAGTATAGGGAAAATTTGTCTAAGCTATTGATACTAGCCACGTCGGCATTGGTGTAATACTATCGCACATTCAATACGGATAAGAACGAGTAATTAGGTATTTTAGCAAAGTGTTGTCCAAACATGAGAAGAACGATTCAGTTACGCGTACAGAATTACCGGCGATGATAAACGCCGCTGATCACTTCAAAAATACCTTTATGGGTGAAATTTCGTATTGACAGCTAATCACACGTGGTTGAAATGGCTCCTACAGTTTAAGAATCCCGAAAGCCAAATAGCAAATGAATTGAACGGCTACAAAGGTATACCTTTGAAGTTGAGCACCGTGCCGGAAAAATTCATAGAAATGTTAACGCTTTAGCAAGGTGACCTTACATAGAATATTCCAAGTATTGTACTCAGTTGAACTCAACAGTTGAAGAACCTCTTGTCAATCGTACTACTGTAATTAACGATGACTGGAACCCAGATAATGTCAAACAAGATCAAGAAAACGACCTAGACCTGGATGTGCTATTAAAATGGATGAATGAAGTCGAAAACTGGGGGAGGGGGAGAAGGCGGTCTCATTTAATTCCATTGTTAAAGCAATCCTATTGGGACTCCTTAAAAGTTCAGAACAGCATTTTAGAAAGAACCCTGGAAGATATTGAGGACACAAAAGACGAATGCAACTGATTGTTATGGAAAACAGAGTAGCAGAAGTTTTACGACAGTTGTATGATGGTCCATCAGTAGGGCATATGGGAGTACAGAAAACTATCGAGACGATCTGCGAAAGATTTTGTTGGATAAACTGCAAGGATAAAGTTAAGGAATGGTGCCGAAACTGTGTAATGTGTACGTCAATATAATGTGGTACCTCATCTAAAAGAGTAGTCATCGATATAGCTGGTCAATTTCTAGAAAACGAAGCATAAAGCAAATATATCCTAGCTTTAATTGACTATTTTAATAAATGGAATGAAGCATACGCTATACCAGATCAAGAGGCAGTTTCAGTGGTCGGGGCCTAGGTGAAAAAGAGCTGTTTAGCTGTTTTGGAATTATATTCAAACCAAGGAAGAAATTTTGAGTCGGCCTTGTTCCAAAGCCTTTGAAAATACGCAAAACCAGAATAATTGCTCTTACACGCAGTCAGATGGCATGGTAGAACGCACAAATCGAGCCATGGGAAAATATTTGTCAAAACTTGTCTCACATCATCATAGATATCGGGACCAGTACTTATATTTGTTCCTGACGGCATATCGATGAGATGTACACAAAATGAGAGGAGGGACACCAGTTAGAGTATTGTTTGGGCAAGAAATTGGATTACTGTGTGATTTGGAGTTTCGCAGCAAGCCTATGAAAGAAGAGGTTGCCCGAAATGCATATGCCGAAAGTCTTCGAAAAAAACTAAACTCAATTCACGAAAGAGTTCGCAACAACATCCAGATTTCCAGTAGTCGAATGTAGTACCGCTATGGTGCAAGTTCCAAAATAGGAAAATTTTAATCCTTGGACCTGGTTTGGTTGTACCAGCGTCAGCGAAGACGAGACCTATCTCCCAAATTGTAAAGAACAGAATGCGTATTTTTTCTACTTTCACAAGTTCTTCTAAATCCTGAGGTATAATTGAATTACGAAATGTTATCCTTCACATTTCTGTTTTTCACGATCTTAGTATAGGCACCCATCGCTATCTAGTAAACTTAATAAATAGAAAAATGTCTTCGCCACTTGTAGCGTTGCCCTGAAACGTAGTGAAATCACCTAAAAGCGCAATTTCCACAATTAAATGCGTGTTCCCGTCAAATAGTATAATCCTGGAAGTGTAAGGACTAAGACAAAAATAAACACTTTAAAAACTTTAAGTCTGAAACAAATAAGGGCATAGGCGCTAATCTTTTATATGAAGCGATCATATAAATAAAGTTTATTTTCAAGAAAGCGGCGTATTCACTGGACTGATCTGCAGAGAAACAGAATGACAAATACCATATTTCTAAACAAATTTCTTCTAAAAAACACGAAGGAAAAACTTCAATTCAAAAAATTAACAATTTGTTTTAAGGAAAGAGCTGGAGTACAATAAGACAAATGTCTCTAATTAGTATCAAAAAATGTTATTTTTTAATATTTTTCGTTGTGCTCTAATATATCAGCAGAACGTTATTGGTTATGTTCGTTAACGTTACCATCTTATTTAATTTTAATCAAATAGGTTTCTAATACTTTTGTGGATTGAAAACATTTTAACACATAGTAGGTGTAATATTATATTATCAAAATATTTGCTTTGTTGGAATGGGTCAAATAAAATCAGAATCCAATTTTGTTTTATTTCGCCTCCTATAAATCATTGTCACGATACCAATAGTTGTTTCTATTGTTCAACAAAGCAGTAAAAACAACTTACAGAATTTTCTAAATATCCTATCTTGCTAGGTATTTTTGATGTACCAAATGAAGTTCTAAAATTAACTGATAAGATAATTTTAAAACGGCATTAAATAGTTTTCAAACTAATTTAGTTAATTTTAAAATTTTGCTTTGTATATTAGAAAAGCCCAACAAAATTATATATTTTGAAATTTTTCTCTTTTTTAGCCAAGAAAACGTAAATATTCGTGACCTGTGGAAGACTATAAAAATTTAAGCATTTATTCCAATAAACCACAATTCTTAACAATTACAAAGTAAAGGAACAAAGGTCTTTCAAAGTAATGTAAATTATTAGAAAAGCAACTTCATTTAATAATTCTAAAAATCTTTTTAAAAGTGTTTTTCGTCATAGCTATAGCTCTGACAAGCCAATATATTAATTACGAAGATTTTGGGGTTGGTTCTATGTGGCAAACTCGAGATACAATATAAGTAAGTCTTATGAACTTCATACTAATATATGCAAGTTTACAAATCTAAATTTTATATTCCAGGTTCATGTTCATCGAATAATATAGTGTTGCCAAGTTTTGGGTCAACCAAGATCACATAACCATATGCATGACTTTCGGAGTGTATATCACGGAGTCGTGTATATAACCAGCGCCTCTACAGTGAATATTAATGAACTAAGTCGTGTATAAGCAATATATGGTAGTTCGGTCAGCCCAAACAAAAATGCGCAAAAATGTGGGATGTGCCATCGTTTATTGAATTTTATTATTATACAGTGGTATACCTTCGTCAGTCCAGAATCGGAACAACCAGCGTTCGATCAACGAGGAGTAAATATTCAACGGAAATTTCAGAACGCTAATTACGCTTTTTTCGCTTTGTGATAATTAAATGCTTATTTAGAGGTACAGATTTAAATCCGTTGTCCGTTAATCTACGTTTTAGTATAATTTAAGAATTGCTTTCTTAACACATGAACCCGTAATTAATTATTTGTATGTAACAAGGCAGTTAATTATTTAAACTTTTTCTTTATTAATGTTACCTCATATTTGCATAATTAACTTGCTATTCTAGTTGATTTTCCGCGTTATTTATAGTTATTTTATGAATTATTGAAGGAAAGTGTACATTAGGTCGCCTTTGGCTTCTTTTGAAAACAATATAAATTCAAGGCGATTTTGCGATCCAAAATCAAACTATTCTACACTTTCAGACTGGAACGTCTAGAATAGAATTGTTGAGAAAAGCTCTTCTAGCAACCCCTATTTGAGTATCCGAAACGTGATATTTAATTTATAGAATTAAATTAATTATTACCGAGTTTATCTAATGTATTAATTCTGTATGGCGTTAACAGAGCATATATGTTAAATCCACGGATCTGAAATATTAACATTTTTAACTGATAGAACCTTACAAATTAATTAAGCAGCTATTGATAAAAATCAATTTGTTGTTTTACAACGTTTGCATACAAACACTGTGTGTACTTGGCTAAATGCATGCATTGTTTATTTAGAGTCTAGTCCTACCTTTAATAATTACTTTCCTAAATCACGAGTTTGGACACAGAGTAGGGTACATACACTCTTTCCCAGCGATCAAGAATCACGTTTAATCGTGAATCTTAGGTCGGACCCTGCGAGATAATCTCTTTAATTAGAAATTGTCTGAACTTCGAAATCAAACAGCTCACAAATCTCAAAGAGCACTATGCACTAAATAGCCGATACTGTCATAATTAATATAGTCAAATACTACGATTAATTTGATTTTCATTGTGCATGAAAGCACGAGACCGTCATACTGCCATTATTTGTTTTTGTTGATCTGAAATTAGCAAATATCGAATGCGTCCGAACAACAACGAACCCTGTAGGGATTTATAAAGATCAAGTAAAGTACACTTTCGCTGGGATAAGGGTGAAGAACTTAGCTAAATTAAATTTGAACATAAATGTTATTTAAAAATGCTTCCAAATGCAACAAATCTTTATTGTTAACTGTTAAAAATTGTATATAAATTCTTTAAATATAGTTTTGGAAACGAATTAATCGCTGTTATTAACAAATAGTTTAAAACAACGTACTACCTATTGTCAGCTCTCGCTGGTATTTTTGTTAAAAAAATTAAACAGAATGTTAAATGGTAAGTAAGCGCTACTACATACATTATCTACTTAGAGAATTAAATTAAAATCAGAATTAATTTTAAAATCACTTAAAACACCATTTTTCTAAGGAATAAATTGACTAATATATTTAACTATTTTAATGCACGTCGTATAAAGCACAAAATTAAACATTTTAGAAATACGGCAAGTTTATGATATCAAAGGAACTCCATTCATTTCCATAGACGCTTAGGTCAGCTTTGTTGATTTGACAAGTGGTAACAATGAATTCACACGCGTTTTTACGGAAAAAAAGGTCGTGTGCTTACAGAAAAATTCCCGAGGACAAGCGCACAAATAGGTAAGTGCAAAATTTTGTAAAGTAATGAACGAGGCAATTGGAGCAATGACAAATGCGTGAGGAATATAGGCGCCGTTCAAGGTTAATGGAGCATTGGCAAGAGACCCTCGTGGGAAAGGTCGCACTCGGTTAGTTAGTTTTCAATTAGCAGTACAAGTAAGAAGAAGTGCGAAAGGTCGAATGTAATAAACGTTTTTGGTTCGGACGTGCCGCGTGTTTTCTATTTTATATAATTTAATCTGTCCTTGTTGAAGTTTTGAAGTAATTCATCTAGCAGAGTTGCTGAATTGAAGTTTTCAAACGTTTGGGATATTTTTATCGACAAGAAAAAGGCAGTACCTTCTTCCTTTGGTACCCACACACTGGGTCCTTAATTTAATTTGTAAAATAAAAGGGACGGATTCCGCTTCTAATAATCACACGCGAACCATCTCAACTGTAAGTGATAATTCAATTATTTCACTTTTTAAACCTGGGTATTAGGCGATCTTACCGTATGCACAATTCTTGATGCTAAAATTTAAGTTTTGAGTAACGGGAAGCAATAAAAGGGGCGTTGGTTCCCCGATCTGTTTATGTTATATAAATCAAAGAAATTACACGTAAGATACCTATTGATCCAAGTCAAATGAGTTTTCTTTTACTTTTACTATCAAACGTTTTAACGAGCTACTTTGTATATTATAAATTTAAACTATCAATTTTTAATGAAATAGCATATTGTTGTAATAATTAGTTAAACTAGTAAATTGTAGTACATTAATTTGTTTTATGAAAAACACTTGCATACAGGGTACTTTTGCTACGCATGGCTTTCTTTATTGTTTGTATATATGATGACCGTGAACTTTAAATGTCGGTAACGCAATTCAGGTTTGTTCTATAAAGTGGTCTTAAACCCACCTTCGATTTTGTTTCAATAATAAATACAAACATCGGCTGCGTTGGCTAATGTTAGAAGTTGTTAAATATTTTTAGAGAATAGTCTATTTATCTTCAAACCGTAATGTGATTTGTGTACACTCGAAAAGTAAATCATGAACAGTATAGCATGTCTTGTGCCCAATTAGTTTTTTTATTTACTTCAAACATCACTTTTACCTAAGTAAATAGATAGAATTAGCGGGTGTAAGTTCCATCTCTCCAGCTCCCAGTGTTATAGGTAAAATAGCATGGGTGATATTAAACTTCTACTCCCTCCACCTTTAGAATTATGGCAGCAGGGCGTCGTATCAAAACTAATTTCTATTTTTATTAGTTTTTTGGGGGAAAATATGACTCATATTGGTAGGGAGCTAGTCAATCGTAACCAGCCTATTATAAAGACAATTTCCTGTGAATTTTCACATGTGAAGCATGTCACTAGATTTAGAGGCATAGTTGATATATAACTAACAGGAAAAATTTCGAAAATCACGGCCATCAATACAACCACGAGGTTTGCAAGCTCAGATTAGAGATGTATCTATGTGATTTTCTGTCCTTCGTAAAGGAACTCTTAATTTCAACTTAGACATTTAAATGTAACAAAGAAACAGTAGGTGCGGGAATACTATATAAACTAGGATATTTGATACACATAATTTTCAAATAATTACCCCGAGTACTTTAATAGGAACTACTTTTGTAATCCGCGGCGTAGTTATACAAAACTGGTACGTAAATAAGATATCACACGATTGTGGTCGAAGTCGCGCACCAAAATTGCACGACATGTGTACATATCATTTGCGCATGCGCAATCATTCATCATTGCGGAGTATAAAAGGGGTCACGATCGAACTTTCTTTCAATTTACTGGTGTTTCTTGTAGTGTTCATATCTCCATGTTTTAACAAAGCAGGATATTCAATTGTAATAAGTGTAATAAAATATTTTCCAGAAATGATGCATTAATGGTTCATTCTAAAATATGTGGAAGTGGCGTAAATATTGCTTGAAATATTTGCAACGTATAATTTAGCCGATTAGGTAACTTGAAGAGGCATATTAGTAAACGACACCAATCACAGCAAGTATGTGAGATATACGGGGATAGTTTGGCGAGTGGTGTAGGGTTATTTATACATATAGATAGTAACAACAACAATGAAGGTGTTCCTCCACCACCAATGAAAATAAAATTGTCTGACGTTGGCGATTAGCTGAAGATTCAACCCGAAGGTACACGATGTAATATATGTGGAGAAGATTATACCACAGTTAAAAAATTTGTTGGGCACTTAAGATCTGAAAAATATTTATCAGTCGTTGCAAAACCTCACAATCGTGACGTGAAAGAAATTCAGTCCAGTTTTAGATATAGAATCGTCAGCTATAGAACTGCTGGAAAAGGAATTAATATTCCCAAATTTCTGTAAAGCAGTAGATCGACAGTGATTGGTTTAATTCAATTTATTGTTCAAGCTC
Source organism: Phrixothrix hirtus (assembly GCA_024586415.1). NCBI lineage: Eukaryota > Metazoa > Arthropoda > Insecta > Coleoptera > Phengodidae > Phrixothrix > Phrixothrix hirtus. Next base: position 5,850 of record JAHWXV010190951.1, on the reverse strand, counting down.
ACAAATCTGGGATAATGTTCAACATGGAACTGTTTTGATATACTATGTTTCCGAAAGAACCCCACTTTGCGAGTTAAAATTATTTAATACTAAATATCAGGTGGTTACGCATTCTATGAACGACCTTTCAGATTTATGTTGTAACGTGCTCTGGTTTAAACATCCAAACTTACATCGAGGATGCTTGACCAGTGTTACGATTGTCTCAGGTTTTGCTCAAATGTCGGAGTTTGGGGTAGGGCTGTATGTTGGGTTCTGTGGAATCTGTCTAAAACTTACTTTAATTTTGTACAAGATAAAATTATGTACAAGGCTGCTTCCCTGTGTGAACTGAAGCTTATAAACTCTATTGGTTTATGGTTATTAACTAGTTTTAATTTTATACACTCTGTATATACATTTGTGTCATGACTTTTGTTGTAATTAGCTCAATTAATGCTTCTGATTTTAATTATGTTGTAGCTCGTAAGCTAAGTGCACTTTTTTTATTTCTTAACAGGCCTCTTAAAACGTTATTTTTATTTGTATTTAATTATGAAGCACCGTAAATGTACTTTATTTTAATTTTAACTATTTGCAATTAATTTTAAACTCAGAATAATTTTTAAGCACGATATTTTGGTCTGTACTCCTCTTTGATTTTTATTTATTTGTATTTTGTAAGTATTTACATGAACTGTGGTTTATTACCTTGGTAATGTAGTCCTCTATTAATTGCTTCTATAATTTTACCCTCAGTAATAAGATTTTATAGCAGCAAAATCATTTATTAAACATAATAAAGTCATTTCTACAATGTTTGGATTCCATTATAGGTATCAACATAATTAAGTTAGAAGTCAGCCGTTTCTCTTTTAACAACTAAACGTTAGTGTCATGACAGTCCACTGTTTTATGCTAATTTTATCAATCGATATTATTGATTCACCCCTCTAACTACAAAATCGCGTTTATTAGGGAAGTTCGGATAATATTGTGTTTTAAATTTGTTGTTTACGCGAGTGGCATTTGGTTTAGGTAATTATCGTTTGGTGTTAAATTATTTATAATTAACCTGGGAATAATTAGCGAATCGTGGCCCGACATCCACCTAAAGGCTTCTGTCAGAACTTAGCGGAAGAGGACCTTCCGTCGGGTGTCCTTTTCGCAACTATACGGACCGGAGTCGAAGTGTATTTCACACCACGGTGAGCATTATTATTAATAACTCTTGACCAAATGAAAATTGTATTTTTGTTCATCAATTGGTTCAGAAATTAAAAATGCAACTAAACACATTCTGCGATTTATTTTAATGTAAATTCGGTGAATGGCTTACGGAGCGTTCCATTTCTTCCAATTTTGAAATGGCATTGCCTTTATTTAAAAGTACGGGTATTCTGAAGTTAAATTTGATTTATGAAACGTAGCAAAAATATATTTCGGTTTAGTGCGATAATTTTAACATAAATTTTACAAGGATTAAATCACCTCTCGGTTATGGGGTGAATTCACCATTATAATTATTATTTGAATTTTCGCTTGAGATGTTCTACCAACGAAAGTGGTATGCGTTCTTTGAAGTTCCACCTAACAATGATAGCTTTTATATGAAATTGTTATCTACAAGTTCAAGGAGAAACAGCTTTCTTGTAGCTTAATTCGTATAATTACTATATTTCACATTTAATTATTATAACATCGGATGTGCAATTTAATTCTCTTGTAGCAATAGTAACGAACACTAAAATTAGTGCTTCCAATTAAAAGTAATTAAAAAATACAGTTGTGCAGGATTAATTACATGGATTAACAAAAATCAGAATTATACATAATATGGCGAACTAATCCTAAAATAAATATGTTAGATTTTAATTAATATGAAGTAATTAACATAATTTAAATAATAAACATTTCCATTAATGGTTAACAGTAACGTAGGCTTATCTAATCAAGAATATTGAACTGTTAGAGTAATAGTTCATACAAGAAACTTTTAAAATATTCCTAATCTTAATATTAACAAATGCAACGGTAATTAAAAAGTAAATAAATAAATGATTGCCGAAAACTCGGTAATTACAAAAATAATTAAATGGAATATACAGGATGTCCTAAATTAAAGAAATGGTTTTAACTAATTTAAATAAATAATATTAATGTAGCTACGTCATAAGTAAGCATCAACTTTGCCCTACAATATACTAACCTAAATATATACACAAAGGGAATCTTGCGGCAGTGGCGTGACTTCATTACAATGTGACAAATTATGTTCCGTTATTAGAAAAATGGGAGGAGTTTCAAGAAAGAGACAGTGAATTGACTTTAAAGGATATTTCCCATCTTAAAATTAACATTAATAAGTATACACCAATTAGAGGCTCATCATACATTGAATTGCCTAAGAAATTTCAATTAAAGCAGGCATCCATAATTGTCAAGAATTCCGACAACGCATGTTTTGCGTGGGCGGTGACGTTATCAATACATCCCGTATCTAAAAACGCCAACCGTATATTATCATATCCACATTACTCAGAAGTGATTAATGTAACTGGTGTGGAATTTCCAATCAAAGTAAATACATTCATAAATTTGAAAATAACAACAATATCGGTGTAAATGTGTATGGATTGAAATTTAATTCTGAAAGTAAAAGTTATAATGTTGTGCATCCATTATATCATACAAAAGCTGTTCAGAAAAAACATGTAAATTTATTATACATTGAAGAAGATATTAAAGGTGGATAAAGGGCATGTCTTGTCTTATTGGATCTCAAGTTACAAAACGCAAAGGAAATAAATACTTATGTGAGGGATGACTTACATTCTTCTCTAAAGAATCTTTATTATCTTTACGCAAAACTAATAACTATAACAAATTTTATACAGTCATGCCTACAAAGGACCTAAAACTAAACAAAGCCGGTGACTTATTTCCAGGAAATATTTTAAAGTTCGATAGCTATGAAAAGGAGATGAGGATTCCATTCGTTGTTTGTGCAGACTTCGAATCTCCTCAGCGGCTAATTCAAACAATCTCACCCAATCCGCACAACATTTATGCGAATAAAACTTATCTTCATGTTTAGCTGTTATTATATCAAGTGTTCATATGACGATACCTTGAGTAAATAGGAAGCATGTACGGGAAAAGACTGTCCAAAGGTATTTATGGAGAAACTTTGTGAGGATATTAAGAAAATATATAACAATCACCTAAATATAGTGCTTTTTATGTATAAAGTTAGTGTGGAAGTAGGGTACATGTTTGATATTGATTCAATATGTCATGCATGCAAGAAAAAACTGGATTCTTTAGACAAAGTGGCAGATCATGATCATTTGACATCAAAATTTGTAGGGGCAGCACATTCTAAATGTAAATTAAATTACAAAATACTAAAAATGATTCCGATATTTTTTCCTAACATGTCCAATTGTGATTCACGACTATTTATAAAAGAATTAGGATGCGATAATGAAAAAAGTGATATTACTTCACGAAACAAGGAAAAATACATCAAATTTACAAAATCATTATTGGTAAATGAGTATGTAGATAAAAATAACATCACAAGCCTTATATGAAGTTAAGATTTTTGGATTCGTTTAGATTTATGAGTACTTCTTTGGAAAAACTTGCAAAGAACTTGGAAAAGGGACAAGTTCATGAAATAAAGAACTTTTTTCCAACGAATTAAGAATTTGATTTATTACGCAGAAAATAGGTATTTCTTATCAGTACAGCAGATTCGTTTCAATGAAACCAACCCTCCAGCTAAAGAAAATTTTTACAATTCCTTGAACGATGAACATATTACTAACAATGAAAATGAACATGCTATTAACGTATGGAATACTTCTAAATGTCCACATTTAAAGGATTACCCTAATTTATATCTTAAAATCGACGTGTTACTGTTATATAATGTATTTGAAGGATTCAGGAAAATATGTCTTCACACATACCAGCTAAATCCAGCCCAGTGGCTTACAATAGCAGGACTTAGTTGGCAAGCCATGTTAAAAATGACTGGAATTGAATTATAATTATTCACAGATATAGACATGCATCATTTTGTTCAAAAAGGTATAAGGGACGGCATCTGTCAAACATCACTTCGATATGCTGGAGCTAATAATAATATATAAAGGAACACAATCCAAATCATCCTTCAACATTTCTTGCATATTGGGACGCAAATAACCTTTACGGATGAGCAATGTCCCAATTACTACCTTATGGTGGGTTTAAATGTCTAAATGATACTGAAATTTCAAATTGCAATGTTTCAGGTATCGATAACAATTCGTCCGTTGAATACTTTTTAGATGTTGATATTAAGTACCCTAAATCTCTTCACTCAGTACACAATCTGCTACAATTCCTACCTGAAAATGTTCCACCACCTAAAGTCAAATCGCAAAATAAAAATATAATTCCAAACTTACATGATAAAGAAAAATATATAATGCATCATAGAAACCTGAAACAAGCACTTAAAAATGGTTTTGAAGTTATAAAAGTTCATTTTGTATTGAAATTCAATCAATATCCATGGTTAAAGGATTATATAGATCTAAGTACTAAATTACGACCAAATGCTAAAAATAGTTTCGAAAAAGACTCCTCCAAATTGACGAATAACAGCGTTTATGGGACAATAATGGAAAATGCGGATAAGCACGCAGATGCAAAACGGGTTAATCATTGGAAAGATATTAGGAAAAGACGTGGAGCTGAAAGTCTTATAGCAAGGCTTAATATGGTTAAATACTCTATAGGGGTGCCCGATCGGAAGTTAATTTAAAGATGGATGCTAGAGTATCTGGGGGGCGCAGCGCTAGATGTTGGAGTGGGGCCTATGCTCAGGGTGTAGGAATGGGGGCGTAGTAGTAGCTGGGGCCCCAAGTTTGTATATTATTATAAAAGCTGAACGTATGCGCCATCTATGGGTATAGAAATGTAGTAATCAGAGTGTAAGGCTTGATAAATAGAAAGTAAACGCATACGCCATCTATAAGTGTAGCGATGTAGGTCTCGGATAATTAAAAATGTTTAAATCCGTGCACCATCCAACGTTGTAAAAATTATTAATCAAATTTATTTAAATGCTAGATTTATGGCGCTAAAATATTCAAATTTTAACTTAAGGGAGAATATATCTGACAAAAGGAATTACTAATTTCAAACTTAGGAATTTATCAGGTTATAAATGACGTCACATATGCCCTGCTAAAATTCAAAGACGTTGAATAAGAAGCCAGTGGACTTGTGAAACTATTATCTGAATTTATTTTAAGTATTCATTTAAATACTAGACTTATGGGGCTAACATATTCAAACTTTAATTTAAGAGAAATATTAAAAACTTAACAGAAAAAATTTCTAACAAAAATAATTACTAATTTCAAACTTAAGAATGTATCAGGTTAAAAATTACATCACGTATGCACCTCTAAAACTTAAAATGCATGTTTTAATAAAATGACTTGTAAAAATTATTTAAAATACAAATTCATGTATTATGTATAATTATACATATTGTGTATAATTATACATTGCTTAATGTATAAAAGGAAAATTAAAAAGTATTCATATATAAGTATTAATGTTTTTTACTTAAACTGCCGGTAATATAATTTAGAAATATTTTACAAATTTATACCATTTTAATAAAAATATAATTTCTTTTAATAAGATTGTTTATACCTAATGATAAAAATATTATAAAAGCTTTCTCGAATTAAATTTAGAACCCGATAACCATATCTATTTTCGCTTTAGGATGTTTGCAAAATGTTATTATAATTTAAGTTTATATATATATATATATATATATATATATATATATATATATAT
>JAHWXV010190947.1:0-25053 GCA_024586415.1 Phrixothrix hirtus | reverse complement strand
CAACGCCAGCGGAAGCTGCTCTACGCGTAGCTTCCGCGACAAGCATAACCAGGATGGAACTAGAAAACATCTGCAAGACCGCCGCCGCCGTGAAGGTCGCTGAAAAGTCGGTAAACCCCGCGGCAAAAATTAAACACGCAGCTCAACCCATGGAGCTAACCGACGCTGACGGCTTCGAGAAGTAGAAGTCCAAGAAGCGGAAGCCATCCTCCAGGCAGCTCAACGCGGAGCCTGCCACAAAAATCTCTACGTCCAACCGCTACGAGGCAATAGCGGAAGCTACTGAAGCACCACCAGCTTCCAAAAGGAGCAGCAGTAGCATTCCGCCTATTGTGATACATAACAAGTCAAGCTGGGTCCAGGTGAGCGATGACCTTCGCCGCCTGGAGATAAAAATCACCGAAGCACGTAATACCGCAATAGGTATTAAAATTCACCTTCAAGTGGAGGATCACCATCGAAAGGTCGTCGAGTATCTCCAAGGAAGGGAAATTCCCTTCCACACATACCTGTTCAATACGGAAAAACCCTTGCGGGTGGCCATTCGCGGCCTCCCGCAGGAAATTGCCAACGAGGAGATCAAAGACGACCTCATCCGCCAAGGCATCCCCGTATTGTTGGTACGGAGGATGCAGAGGGGGACTGAAAAGACCCCTTTACTCCTCAACGACTTGGAGGTGGAGAAGACGCCATCAGGGAAGAAGATTTTCGACGTGAAGGCAGTGTTGAGCCTTCACATTACCGTTGAGACGCCGAAGAGGTCAAGGCATCCCATCCAATGCCACAGGTGCCAAAAGTTTGCGCACACACAACGCCGGTGCAGCGCAGTAACTCGCTGTGTCAAGTGCGGTGCCGAGCACGATACCGCCAAATGTACCAAATCCAAGGAAGAGCCCGCCAAGTGTGCAAACTGTGGCGGCGGGCACACGGCAAGTTACCGGGGGTGTCCTAACCGCCCTCAGCATCGCCAAGCAGCAGCAGCAACTCCACCAGCTGCTGCACCACTAGCCGCTGCACCGGCAGCGCCGAGAAGCGGCGTCTCATATGCTGCAGCTCTCAAGGGGGAGGAGCCCCCGACGGAAAACATTGTCAAGGCAAAGCTGTTCAGCCTGGAACCGCTAATGCAGGTCGGCCGACTACTAGTGGATGCCACGAAGGAGTGTGGCAACATTTCGGAAGGCATAGCAAAAATTATGTTATGCCTGCCAGAAATCCTAGCAATTTTGAATTAATAGCTAGATAACCCACACTCCGCCCACAAAGGGAAGTCGGTACACGTACCGACGACAAAATTCGCTACAAAAATGATAAAACATCCGTCAGAGATTATAAGAATTGAATTCTTGGGGATCCATTAGCCAATCATCTATTGCTATTGCCTTCCTAGGTACACTGGGAATAAGAACCAGTTTAATACTCCAACGCTAAGCAAATCTTCGTTATCATCATACTTTGTAATTATTGCTCGGTTAAAACTGCGGTATAATATTGCTCCTATACAAGTTTGCTTAAAATGATTCCGTGACGGAAATGTAAGTACACACAATGACGTAATTTTTAGATTTCTACACAGTTTTTTCAGATATTCGAAACACAATTTTTTGAATTACAACTCTTAATTGCTACTGATGATTGGATAAAATTCTGCTGAGTATTTTGAAATTGTCCTTGAATGTTATCGCTTTTCTTAACACAGTATAAGCTAAAGACTTTACCATGAGAAGAATCCACATTTTACTTGAGCGAAGTTTCGATACATGGAAATTGAATCTAACGACTTCCTTTAAAAACTTCGCTAAAAATGAATGCAGGGACGTTTAATCATAACTTATCTCGTCCATCATATAGGATGTAATTATTTAACAGCCGGAAAAAATAAGTAGGTGGTCAAAAACAATGTTTTCAATTCAAAATGCTCACTTTTTAAACAACGGAACAAACGCACATTTTGAGAAACCCCGTTATTCGTCATATCTTGCAATATCACAATAAATTACGTTAAACAATTTCCAGCTATACTCCAGTAGCTGATTTTGTTTTTCAAGCTGGCAGATAACAAATACATCGTTAGTTTGCTACAGTTGTGAAACGACTGGCACGATATTGAAAATTATTAACTAAATAAGAAATATCCTCATTTCAATAATTACAAAACGTTACACAGTGAACTGTGTAGAAGTTAACGATTTTAGAAAAGTGTAACATTTTAATTTTATGAAAAACAATACACATGGAATTATTACTACTACTTGTCAGCTTAAAATACATTATACATTAAATACCGAGAAATTTTATATGTAGCAAATGAAACACACTTTGCAAAATTTGGATCTTACGTACGTAATAAACCGAGATTCGGAAAAAAAGCTGCCGTAATCACCGATAGAATTTTTTCCCTAGCAAGTTATGTGCTTAAAAACTTATTTTACAGAAGTGTTGGATACCATAGCTATCGATGCAGGCTTTATTCACAGCGCATACAAAAAACATCTTCAAAACTAATAAAAAAAAATGTAAAATTCGAAAGCAACTGTCCAACACATTCTGTTTTAATATAAACCCAACGTAACACAACAGGGTGAAAATTGGTTGTGAACTCGTATGACTGCATCTTTTGTTAGTAAGCGTTCACGTCACAGGTGCCAAGTTTCTTATAGTTACGATGGTCATAGCCGGACTTGTTTATGGGAATTGTTATTAAGTTCATTAAGTTCTTAAAAATCCCAGAAGTTCTCAACCTTGTTTTATTTTTTTTAATCAAAGGAGTAGTAGCTTCACAAATTCTATTGTTTTACATATATACCAACGCTTCATTACTGTTTAATCTTCTGAACTATTAGGATAACATACTGAATTTTAGAGAAGAAGTACATGTGAGAATTGTCAGTCTGTTGCTGTTGCTCATATCTGATCAACATCTTAGCTGGGCGAAGGAACTGTTTAGTACACAGATAGGCATCGTTTACAATTTTTTGCAACAGAATTCTAAATTTCAGTAACTCCGATCGTGACTTTATCTAGAACGTCTTAAAATTGTTCTTGTATTAACTAACCCTAAATTCAATTTTTTCGAATAATGCGTTTAGGACTTCTGAATGTAAATCGGGTATGCTATGAGTTGTTACCATAATGACATTCGGTTGCAAACTACACACTTTAGCTCATTTTTAAATTAGATTTCAAGTATTTTTATTGTTCTAACGTATTTGAAAGATGAATGGATCTGGTTTGACAAGTTACCGGGTTGTTAGTTTATCATTGACAAACTAGATGTCAGAACTATTTTTAAACAACTGCCGTTATTTATGAAGATTATTTCAAGACTATTTTAACTACCATTGTATTTCGAAATCATTTAATTTTTCAGCCGTAAGTATATGAAAAGATGTCCTAAATAGTCGTTGCGCACTATTTCATGACTGAGATATCTTGACTGCTCCCCTGTTTAACGCTTACAATGCTTATTTTCTGGAAAAATCTATATACGAAAGTAAAAAAGCGCCTTGGGGCTCATGATGCTCCCTGTTTCCCAATACTCAGAAATGTTTTCCCAATTTTACATTCTATTCGTGAATGTCCAGGAAATGTATTTTTACATTTGTAACAGCTTTGTTGGCACTTTTCTGGAATTAATGTAAACATTAGAATGCTTACCCCAAGTTTCAAATCCAATTCGAGACTTTGTATTCTAGAGAATGCATACTTCTGATTAAAATGAAAATTTTTCGATTAATGCGGAATAGCAAGTGAGGCAATTAGGGTTTATAAAATTGAAAGAATGCTACAAATTGACAATTGTTGCATTTTAAACGAATTTTCTAAATTGCGTTTTTCTAAACTTAAAATTGTTTATAAAAAGCTGAACTTGCGCTGAAAAAGTACGCTGTATTAGTAAAATTTTATTTTTTTGATACATATTTTAATGCAGTTTAAATGCCTTTAGAATTTCTGAGTACTTTTAGTGCTGTTTACGTGTACATCTTTTATACAGTATCGATTTTGCGACAGGGTTACCTGAAAGAAAATAATGAAATTGTCTGATGAAGTTCATGAAATTGAATTGCCCCCAGTTAGAACTTGTGTCAGCGGTTTAGAAAAAAAAATGTTTGGTGTAACTTGTACATTAAAATACGGATTTTTTAAAAATAATCTGAGATATGATTTATAATTGCTTTTAAGTAAAAGGAAATGTGCAGGAGATGTAAAAGGATACGTTAATTTAAATAATTTTAATTAAAGCATTTACGTATATTAAATAATAAAAAGACGGAAAATGTTGTAGATTTAATTAAAAGCTCTAATTATTCGAGCTTCCTATTTATATAACTATTCCAAATGTTCAATTTAATACTAAAAAATAAATCAGGAATATCCTATGTAGACAAAAATAGAACTCCAAAATTTATTTGTGTGTAGTAGGATTTTTTGCCAACGGTTCTGCAAATTACTGCATTCTGCCTAAAGGTCCATTTCATCTTCCACCCCGCCAATCTTGCCAACTCGTAAAGAGTGCGAACGGCTCGTCTAGATGGCGTGCACGACCTTGCTTCCTACCTTTCTTCGCACTTTTCATTTCCGTCCTCCCGTTACTTTTATAGTTATCACTTCCTTCACCCGCATCACTCCATATCACTATTCCATTTGAAATTCCTTACACGAGTTTAATCCTACTCAGTATTGAATTTTTTTAGCAATATTATCTTATATTGAATGTCATATAGTTCATCGGCAATTAGAATACGTAATAATACTTTCTCTATATTTTTTTCTAATTCGATTAGATTTAATTAACAATGTAACGCCATAATAATTAATTAATTTTTATTAATTCCTATATGTGAATATTTCAAATTGTAGAAATATCTAAATTTCACAAAAAGGAATAATTTTATTTAATTAGTATTTCTATTAATTTGATGGATATTTAAAAAAAATTTTATGTACATTTCTAATAACATCGGGAAACTGATATAATTCAAATTTAGCTTGTGCAGTTACATCATGATCTAGGCACTTGATTTACCGCATTGATTAATTAGGAGTATATAGTATTGATTATTTATGTACCAATAGAACAGGTTGTTTTAATTGAATTTTTAATTTTTACGACTTTCCAATGCGTTTTATGTGCGCTTAAGGATTTTTAAAATAAATTAAAATAATGTTGCCAATTTATACAAAATTTGCAAAATGTAGGTTTCATAACAGGTACAAAATAATCTAGGCGACATTTACTTATCTATTATTCAAATATGTATGTATCTATATGTTTACATAAGGCAATCGTAATAAATTTACAACATAAATGTATTCATATTTATGTACAAGGGTGATAATTTCACAAAAATCATGCAGGATCGCGTATTTCTTAACATCAGTTGTATTTCATAGGGATTATATCCAATTGTTTAAAAAATTATGGTAACGTTTAAATCACATAAGTTTTATTATCCTTAGTCGTCTGTTCTTACTTACATTTGGAAAGTTGCTGTATCTTGTAGACCTTCTACAGATGGCTCCGACTTCAATTGGTTCTCTTATAGGTTATGGCTGTATCTGTGAAAAGAAACCGTTCGGTAAAATTGAATTAGGTCATTGAAAGGCAAATTTACGATTGCGAGGCGCTTGCCTTATGTTTATTGTGAATGTTTGATACATAAAGATTAGCTTTAATATTATTCATGTTTGTTTTCATACCTAATGATATACGCATCATTTCAATCTTTGGAAAGTTTATAACTAAATTTACGTATTTTGACTATGTAATGCGAGTTGTACTAAATAAGCAGTTTTTTGACTTTTGCAATTAAAATTTAGCGTTTTGGGCATTATATTATGGTATTACATAAAGGCCAAAATTAGTATTTTTGCAAAAATTCATTTTAATGCTGTAACGCGTGTGTAAACTTCATTTTTAACGATGCATAATTCTAGTATATTAATTATTTTATCTTTTTAACAGAAAACTGGACTTATTGTATTTTTTTTTGTATAAACTTTGAATTTTTCTGGATGAAATAGGACAATGATTCATCACTTGAATCGCCGCAATAATCAACAGAAGATTTTATAGTCAAATTAGATGTAGTACCGTCCATGAAATTCGCAAGGAATAATTTGACGTTTGCACAGTCTAAGAAATCTCTTTTTTTAGTACTAAATAACATGGTATTGTACAGTTTATTTTATTGTTTTGAAATTGTTGGCTGCTGTACTTTTCCAAATATTAAGGCCTTTTGAACAAATATGTCGTTTTTTATCAGAAATTAAGATTAAACTATCCATAAGCTCAAGAATTATTTACTTTACAAAAATGTGTGCTCAATACAGCAATAGAGTTGCCGGATGATGGTTACGATTTTGACGAGAGTAATTAAACTAATCGGTATAATTTTAACTTAAACCCCTACAGATGTTTAATTAAATTGAAGATCTACGAGTGTACGAAGTTAGCATAAAATAAGCTCACATTGATACCACGCGGTCTTGTGAAATCCCATGTCCGCCTATGAAATACAATACGTATTGTAACAAACGCCAACCGCATGCGCGCTGTATGTATCACAAGTATGAAAATTCTTTATATTTAAGAAGCAGCACTCTGTTTCCGTGAGACGTCATCTTTCTATATTATATAACCTTAGAAAAAAAGCGGTTTCTCTAATCAGACAGATCCAGGGTTAGAGCCGAAACACAGTGTTAGTGCACTAAAATTATGCTCTGATTCTAATCTTAATACCTAAACCATTAGAGAAATGTTTTTTCTGCTGAGATTATATAATTTGCGAATATTGTTTATATTTAAATATGTACTTACATACGTACAATCCAAAGAAAAAAACGAAGAGTACAAAAATGGAATAAAACTGAAGTAAAATCGAATACGACTTGAATCTTCAGATAAATATTCCTAATAATTTTTTAGCAATAAAATTTATAAATCTCAATTAAATATTTTCGGTTACGTTCGATCAAAGCGTAACGGAATTAGCGATAATAAATTAATTAAATATTAAATACAAAATCGGTTTATACTCGTATCACATACTATAATATTGTAACAAACTTATTTAATTATTTATTTCGACTCTTAATTTTTCAAAAATAACAATTAGTTATACCTCGCCTTCATTTATTTCTAATATTTCTACAAGGCTTGCCTTTTACGAGGTAAGATTTAACTAAATGAAAGAACTTGGGCTAACGAGAGTATATTTATCGTTTTTCGAAGTATTCGCCATTAAGGTCAATACATTTTCGCATTCGCTCAAACTAGTTTGTAAAATAGTAATTCCAATCTGGAGTTGCGGTTGTCAAAATGGCTGTTTTACAAGCTTCAACTGCTTCTTCTAATGACTGATCGAGCTTTTCATGTAACTTTTTCTTGAGTTTTGGGAACGCAAAGAAATCATTCGGCTTAGCTCAGTTGTTCGACCACATTGTGGTAGTAAAGGAGAATGCGGCGGTTTTCATTGGATTTTGGCAGTTCAGTGATAACCTGTGGTAAACACGTAGCTGTATACCAATCTGCATTAACAGTTCGACATGTCCAGATTTAACCACAAACCAGCGACCATTTTCTTGGAAAAGCTGCGGGAACGAATCACTTTTGTTGGTTTTGTTTTATGTTGAAACACCCACACAGCTGATTGAACTTTGCCTTCGAATTCATAGCTGTCGTCCGAGATTCATCACCACTTATGACGTCATATACGCGATTTGAAGGTGCTCTGTTAAATAGCCGCAAAGTTTAGGATACCAGCCGAAAGTAGCTGCTTTTTGTTCGTTAGTGAAAAGATGTGGGACAACGCGAAATTAGCTTTCCAACACCCAATTCTTGGTGCAAGATGTTTTGTACTGTACTGAGATGTCTAAGGTTGCCTGAATCTCTCAGTATGTCATGTCTATCTTCCTTTATTAGCTGACGCATACATAAATGATTTCTGAAATTACTGCTGTTTTCGACTAGTACGTCCGCTGCAACTTTGAATATCAGTGGTACATTGCTGCTTTTAATGGCGCTTCATCTCCGAAAAGATGAATCAACTTAGCGACACAACTTTTTGCGACAATTTCCTTTTAAAAGTTGTAGAAAAGTATGGCACGCTAATTTTTTTGGGCCAATTCCATTTCTTTTCCAACTTGATCGCTTGAAACTCTGACTGGACTCGAGTAGATTGTCGTATCGTGTTGAAATAAAAAATGTACCCTAACAAATACGTAATTTTTCAAATGGTGCTATAAAATTTTGCTCAAATCTTATATCATAAAAGGCAAGCCTAGTTTAGCGCAACATTGGTTTTTCTATATCTTTACATGTCAATAACACCTTTAGAACTAATTAAACTAAGCTACGAGATATATATTTATATTGGAAGAATAAACCCTTCAAAATTCTTCAAAAGTTGTTACATTAACTCTTCTAAGTCAGATAATTTGATCTATAGGCATGGTCCATTAGGGAAATTTCCCCATTACTAATGTTATTACATTGCCCCGTAACAGCGACCTCGGGCTGTATAGAACTTCGGAACCTGTACTGCGAGCCTAAGTCAATATAAAAGTGGCAGGCAACCGTTTTCTTCATTGGTAGGCCCTTCCTTGAATTTTAACTATACACCAGGATCTGGATGCTCATGCCTAGGGACACAATCCTTTATCATGTTACGCAGCAACCGCCAATTAAGTTAGCCTAGCTTGCGCGTAGCTAACCCCCAATCGATCTTTGGTATGACCAAATTTGTGTCATTATTAACGCTAAGTTGCTTCCCTAGCTCCCTCAATGCCTTCCACAGGACGGCATAATATTACTTTTGATGTTACCTTATTTTCGTAATGAAATAGTGATCATTCACATAAATGGACGGTAACGGACATTCCTGCAGTAGCCATACTTTTCCAATTTCTAACTCCCTGTTTCACTATACCTTCTATGCCGTCGTTTTGCCTTTTAAATTAGGCAGAAATATAATGCAACATACATAATATATTTTTCTTATACGTCAAAGAGATTTATGCCACTGTTCAGTGATAACATCGACTCGGGGTTTGTAGGGTTTTGAAAAAGACGCTATGAAATCTGCAAATAACAGTTCTTCACTCTTGACTTCTTTAATATAGTGCCCTCATTGTCTAACCTCAGGTTACTACTAGTGTACTGAGCTAACAGAGTCATGTGTACTTCTGTAGGTAGGGCCCTAATCCGGCATATTACTTTGTTGATTCTTGTTACAGCTTTATATGAGACCTCACAGAATCGTTGTAGTTTGAATATAGGATAAGCCTCGGGGATAAGCCTCGTCGTTGCCGCGGCTAATGCAATAATGCCAGGTTGTTGAAACGAAATATTCCTATTCTAGAACTCGCATCATGCTGGACCTTCATTCGATCTCTAGTAATCTAAATGTAAAGAATTCAGATTCCACTTTATGGCGTTCTCTTCGGGATTACTTACGAATTTCAGATTACACGCCGAAACAACACTTTGGCCGGAGTCTTCCTATTTTGTTACGTACAACTGACAGATTTGCCATTAGGAACAGATGCAAGTATTTACCCATGGTTCCTTTAGACTGCCTATAAATATCAGTAGTACTGGTTTTCCGTATTTTTAATAATTAATAAAGGTTTTAGAATAGGGCTGACTGGAAATAACGTCCTTGATCGCAATGAAATTCCCAAGGAATTCCATAAGGGCTAAAGTGCTCGTTCACTAATGTCTCATATGCTATTATTGCCCCCTGATTTGGTAGAGCAAACTCCTCGGTCTACCTACTACTAAAATAATTTATCGTCACCAAGATGTATTTATTTTATACTTTGCTTTATGATGTGATGTTCCATGAAGTATAAACTCACGTTTTCCTTTCATTTTGCTGGATAAAATCGTTCGCGAGCTTTTTGCAATTTTTTCTGTACGTTCATATGCATTCTTTTCTATTCTTTGGAATTATCAACTGCATCCGTTTTTCAGCTCCATTTTTCCCTTCCAGAGTTCTATTAGGACCCTTTTTGATGTGTAGGCAATGTCATTAAGCGCAATATGCTTTAATTACAGCGCGAAATGGAGTTAGTTCTTCTCATGCATAATTTCGATTATCTTTTTTCTAGCTTGAAAGAAACTTCAGATCTGGATCATTTCCAACGGTGATTCATTTGAGATGTTGTTGAATTTTTGATTCAATTTGGGGCAGTAGCACAGTGTTTTTACAAGGTTTTCTTAACAAAGCATCGTCATTTTCATGATTCCTTTCGGATCAATGTTCAATTCCGTAGTCATATTCTTGCAACCGTTTAATCCATCTTGCGATTCCTAAACTGTAGTTGTCTTTTCAACATGATCAGTCATCAGCCTGTATTTGTAGAAATATTCAATTGACTTATCATCGTTAATAATTATTGGTAACACAGTAGTTCCGTTCAGGATTTGAGAATACTTTTTTAAACTATCCAATTACTCGTTGCCGTCTATCCTGAATCTGAAACAACAGCGTCGATACCGACATGAACAACATTAGTATCGGGCCTCTTTTCTAGGATAACAATGTACAGGCGAACTCAGAAAAACTCGCTTAAGCGTTTCAAACGATCCGTAGCAATTATTGTTTCATAAATAGGGTTGGCCTTCTTTGGTAAATTATGCAAGAAATTCTGCGATAATAGGTAGATAACCCGAAAATGCTTCCTAATTGTTTCATCTTTTGGTTATGGTCATTCTTATACTCTCCGAATCTTCTGCGAGTCGATTGTTGTCGTTATTTAAAAAATTACATAATCGGAGCATCTTTTGGACCAGATTGAACTTTTAAGACTATGTTGTGGGTGGGTGCTGTGCAATCTTTGAAACACCTCTTCAAGATTCTTCGGATGTTCATTCAGGGATTTTCCGATTTTTATCGCATCATCTCAGTAAACTAGGCTTTATTTGCCAAAACAGGCCTCGTAAAATCAGTTCTGTCAATCTTTCAATACTCGCTGGATTATAGCACTGGCCAAACGGCATCATGGCAAGTTTTCGGAGCTCCGATAGTAAACGATAACTTCAGCTTTACACCGACTTGCCAATAGTCACTTTATCATATCTGTCACCTGAAAACGGAAAGTTGATTCAGTAAGAGGATTGCTGCCCGTGTTAGGTTTCTTCTAGCGACAACAATCTACACAATCTTCTTCTTAACCAGCAACTGGTAATAACGAAAGACTGTTGTGCAGTTCGATATTGTTTTATTTAGCTATGCCTTTAATTATTTTCTAAGCTTCTTCTTTTTCGGATATAGGCAGTCTTGTTGGTTCTTGACGTATGGACTGTGTATCTCCGGTATTTATTTTGTGCTTGACCGCAGAGTATTTTTCAATCAGTTGGCCAGCTTTCTTCTTTTGCTCTCGAGTTAAACTGCTTCTCGAAGGTTGAAGTATGGCACGAAGTTTAGATAAGTGCTTCACATGCACATTCTTCTAATTGTTCCTCATGCAAAGTAGCACAGAATACTACAATTGAGTGTCCTTCATTAACGTTATCTAGAATGTATTGACATTTATCAATCGCACGGATGTCATTTTCTTGACTCCAACCAGTATCCTTACAACTAGAATTCCGCGTTCAATATTCTGATGGTTAACCCATAATTTCTATGTATCCTGCCCAAAAGTCTTTGGCCGGCCAATCTATAACTATTGTTTCCTTTGTTGCTAGTAGTGTCATTTCTTCGACAAGTATGGGGATGTCGTTAATGAATGAAAATTTCTTCTTATTTTACTCGTAAATTGTTGTTCTTTAAAAGAATGTGAACCGAAAATTAGATCCATATCCAGTATTACATCGTCGTCGATATCCACAACCAATTTTAAAATTTGCTTTAAATTTACCATGAACAGTTGTGCAATTTCCTAATAATTATGCGTAATCGGAGCTGCGAAAGTAGTAATTTCCTATCGGTGACATTGTATCGCTCCACTATTGTCTTCGTCGCTCCAGTATCCAGGAACATTTGATAACTTTTCTCTGCGGTGGTTCCATCAATGTAAAGACTAACCGGTTTGTCGTAATGGAGTCGCTTGGCTAGTGACTTTCGAGAACTGACTACCGAAGATCGGCGTTCGTCCTTTAATACTAAGTTTCTTTACTTTGCCAGGTGAACTATTTTGCACTTCGTTTTAAGGCAGTTTTTTTTGAAGAAGTTCTTCTTTTCCACACTTATAACAATGTAGCCTTCGTCCAATTGGTCTTTGTGCCCTAATTATCCCCAAAACTATTCTTTAGGCCCTTTACGACATTCCGAGCTTTTTCCACTGCCCGTATGGTAGTATGGCCCTCCAATACTTGTTTGGTCGCTAATACACGGGGCAATATATTAGCAATATCCCTTGGACAGCTTAATCTTAGTGCTTGCAGTATTTCGAAATATCAAAAACAACGTACAAGTATTTGCCCTGCAAGTTGCTTGATAAAATTCGATGGGGCTGTCAGGTAAGCTAATTTAACTACCGCTTATTAAAAAATTTAAAAATTCTTTGTAGCAGACAACTTCATTTTATTTAACTTAATATCTGGCTACCTCGATATACCTGACACATCCTTTAGCCATAATTAAGTTGTAACTACGAGGGCGGTTTTTATTATCTCACCCTATATAAAATATAGGTAAAAGAGAAAGTATTGTTTTCGTCCAATTAGTGGAAATACACGTTTCCGGATACCCTGAGTCTGAAAATTTGTGGGTCCTTGTGTCTGGGTGTGTGTGAACAGGATATCTCGAAAACGAGAAATCGTAGAGTAATAAAAGTTTATATCTGTTTGTAGGCATCTGGACACGTAACCGTAACGTTTTGATTAAAATCAGATAACCGGAATTGCCACTTTGCTCTAGTCATCTTTTAGTTTTTCGCGATTTTCTTGAAATCAGCTCAAACGATATTTTTAAAACTTACTGCATTTCTTAGCCATTTAATTTCCTTTAATCTAATGTAAGCGGTTTCTCAAAAACCAAGTTGAGTAACCGGAAGTACCATTGCCGTTAACTCCGAATAAACTAACTATGAAAACTTTTTGGGGTTATAACTACCCTTGTATGAAAATTCAAGAATTGGTGGTTAATATTGAAGAATCGGAAGTACTACTTTATTTCTGTCATTTTTAACTATTTCAGCAAATTTTAGTTTTTTGCCGTTTTCTTGAAATATTTTTTAAACTTGGTACATTTCCCAGCTATTTAATTCCATTTATATAAAATAAGCGTTTTATCTAATGAATTTCCGGAAATGAAGTAACCAGAAGTATTTAAAGTAATTACTGTGGACAATATATTTGAGAAACTAATCGTCGCACAAAAATGTTGAATTTGTTACCTTCCTGATATGTGACGGCAAGAATTTAGTTAAAATTTAAAAACTGGAAGTGCCACTTCATTCAAGCGAATTTTAAGTTTTGTACGATTTTCTCGAAAATGGTAGCAACAATTGTTTTAAAACTTACTACGATTCTTATATTTTTGATGCTCTTCTAGACAAACTTTTAGATTTCTCTGAAGAAATGTGTTGAAGTGAGTTATCCGCTGGAGTTAAGCAGCGCTTTGCGTGTCCTGTAATTTAGATGAGTGACCGTTCTAAATATTGTTCCCAAAGTAACGTAAATAATATATTAGTCATTAGTGGATAGTACGCATGTCGTGTGTTGTGTAATGAAAATTTTTTTCAAACTCCGATAGTCCATAAACCAAAGAAAAGTGTAAATAATCAAATGAATGGTTGACTACAAACATGGTGATTATTCTACATAATTACCGTGAAGAGTGAGCCATTTGTCGCATTTGCTGCCTCCAGTGAATTGTTTTGAAGATTGTCGTTAGTCTTGAACCTCTGCCCTTCTAGTAACTTTTTCAGTTCAGGGAAGAGATTCTCGGCGCTAAATTGGGGCTATACGCTGGGTACTCAAAAGCTTCCCATCGAAATTGCTGAAGAAGCTGTTGAGTTGCAGCAGCACTGTGAAGTCGGGCGTTGTCATGAATCAGAAAAACTCTTGAAGTCAGGATATCCCGTGATTTTGTCTCAAGGGTTTTTGCACTTGGCTGGGGAGTATCGTAGCAGCCATGTTTACGTGCATGGAACTTAGATAATAATGTCGATTGGCTACTTACCTGCACGATCGGAGGTTGAAAAAAAGCCGCCCTCGTAGCTATCAAAATTACTAAAGAAGATGCTGAGTTACAGCAACACTGTGGGGTCGGGCGTTGTCATGAATTAGAAAAACTCTTGAAGTCAGGATGCCCCGTGTTTTTGTCTCAAGGGTTTTTGCACTTGGCGGGAGAGCCTATCGTAGCAGCCATGTTTACGTGTATGCAATTCAGATAATAATGTCGTACACGCGTATACACGTCTCCTACCACTCAATTGGCTGCTTACCTGCACGATCGGAGGTTGAAAAAAAGCCGCCCTCGTAGCTAGGGAGCACAAGTGGCAGACGATATGATGTTAACCAAAAACTTCCGATTCGGCGATAAACTGTTCTAAGGGTTGCAAGGCTATTTTTTTCACCAAACCATTGGTCACTAACTGCCCGAGTAGAGGAAAATTGTTCTCTAAATGCTAGTTGTCTTAAGCGACGGTCTTGACGCTCATTCGTTCTTCTTGAAGCCCTGGTTCTTCTTTTATGATATACCTGGCCATCTTCAAACCATGCACGACACACTCGCATTATAGTAGACCGATTGAGATTTACATGGTTAGCAATCCCCAAATGAAAAACCAGCTTCGCGCAAACCAATAATTCGACCTCTGTGAAATTCGCTTAATTGATGGCAATATCCTCGTTGTCGTACTCTGGGCATGATCAAACAAATAAAACACGTTAACAAAAAGAACAACAAATCGTACGAAAAATAGACTGAAAAAGTTATAACAACTGTCAAATGTGACGTTATCACATTACCACTTGATCTGAAAAGTTAATCAATTATTACTTAATATCAGCTCAACAGATCTACCAACTTGGATAAGAAATTCCTATTCCTTCTTGGTGTTGCAATTTCTATATCACTGAGTGTATCGCAATACTTTTAGAAAGGATGATTATTCATGACAAATAGAATTATTAATAGAACGTTGGTTAAATTAATGTGAAAAATTAACGCGAAAACGGAAAACTGTACTATATTGTTAAATTATAGTAGATAGTTTTAGAATTTTAATTTCGACAATACAAGTTGAAATTTCGCTTGAAGTAACTAAATAGATCCTACATGAACTCGCTGATAGAGCCTATATAGCGTTCAAAGGCGCCTTTTCATGTTCTTCCAACAAAATAATGATGGAGTATTAAATCATCAATATATTCGGCTGCAGTTGCGTATTATTAAAACAAATGTAAATGAAGCAATGGCTCAAGAAAGTAGCGTGATTTAAGAATAATTTTAAATTAACCTTATTAAGGATTGAATATTTAAATTACAAATTTCACGAAATATTTTATTAGATTTTGATACATTTTGTCGAGACGTTCCAAGCAATGTAATGTTTAAGTGGGTTACAATGGTCTGTTCAGACACCCGTATGTGACAGATTCTGATGTACAAACAGAAATTAAAGTATAATTTATAATTTCCTCAATATACCCTAGTCTTATTATACTACTACAATATATACTGCTACTATTCGAATATCGACGTCTCAATAAATATAACTGCAAAATTTCTAAGTTTGGTGAAAATTAGCCAGCAATAAGTATGCCGATTAAAGATAGAGACACACATCACCAGGTCGTGTCAGGACCGGAGGACGGCCGTCACTCATTGGAAAAATTACACAATTAAATTAAATGGGATCGTTTATACATACCCGTGCCGTGGCCGTGCGCCGTCTCCGGACGGTGCCAGGACCGTGCGTGAACGGTTTCACTTACTTTTTGACGGTAACGGTCCGGGCACGGCTACATATGAAAGCGTGTTGTTACACGAGTTGTATTGCAATTGAGAAATTTTCTGCATACAAAGTGAGTGCAAAAAATATAGAGCCCAAAAAAAAACTGTGGAAGATAATTGCACCAACATTGCAGGAGGCAAAAGTTAAGTCAAAATTATTTTTTATGTTTTGACCAAACTAAATCCCTAATAGCATATGGAGTCAACTAACAAAAGTTTGATTTTTTTTTGTATGGGACAAGCGATTGTGCAAAGCCAAGACACGGGCGGGCTCCGGAAAAGTGTGGTTTCTAGATCACAGGTCCGGGCACGGTCCGGTGATGTGTGTCTCTACCTTTACGTAAGTTAAATTAATAACTTCAAATTATAGTACGGACTACTACACCTAATACATTAACTGCTCTTAACTAAAACGGAGTTTCTAGCAACTTATACTATTTTTTAGAGAAGCTATTTACTCATTTGAACTTCTACTTATGCTTTCACTTCCATATACAACTACATGCATTTATTCCTAAACGAACTGCAGGCTTAGTAACGAATATTTTTAAAGTGAAAACACACGCGTACACAGTACAGCCCAACCATTCGACTTGGGCTCCAGGTTTTATATGCGCAAGGCAAATAAATCACCCTTAGGCGAAAGGACACTTTCCTCTTGTTCTCATCGTGTGAAATTGGGTACACTCTGGCGAAAGCGATTACTTGTTAATTTCGTTTACATTATTATTTTGCCATAATTTGTACATACCCTTTTGCTATTTTATTTTTTTATAGAATAGTTTTAAGTGTGTCGCATAATTAATAATAGACTTGAACAATTAAAATTGTAATCGTTGGTAATTTGTAGTATTTAACTTCATTGTGAAGATTTAATATTAATCTATGTATGAATCACATACATTTTAAAATAAATTTTCATTATTTATGTTTTCGCTAAAAATAAAAGTTCTGATTCACTCATACATAAGCGTAAAGTTTACCTGAAAATGTAACAATAAGTGCTTGATTTAAATTACACATTAATTTTGTGTCTCTAATGCATGTTGTAGGTCTATTGTAAATTCAGGTTTAAATTACCATAACGAAACAATTAAAAAACTCGCATCGAGGATTGTACTTCGGTGACTCCGTTTCTACCGCACAATTTTCCTCCACGGTTCCTAGTTTAGAATAGTCGGCCTGTACTAGACTAGACTAGTACATTTTAGGAAGCTTTGTGAGTTTGTCGAAACTCCATTAATTGTTGTGCTAATGCATTAAATTTATTAAACATTGTTATGTAGGAATTTGTTAATAAATTGTTTTATATTAAATATTTCATTTATAAAATTTGAAAACAATGAATTGACTTGGATCTGGGCTCTGAGCTCATTTAATTCGATCCTTTCAGGAAAAATAAAGGAAAATCACTTGTTATTTCAATTCTCCCCTAAAGGGCTGATTAGGGCTATTTGAGACCCCTCTTCAGCCAGGAATGTAAAGTAAAGATAGGTAAGGCAAGAATGGGTTTGAAAGGAGATGCGAAGATAGGAAGAAGTGGAAATACTGCCCCGGAATTTACCTCGGAGAGTGATGTCTCTGTTGATTCAGGAAACCACTCGAAACCTGAATCACAGCAGGTGGCTTCGCGAATCGAACCCATTACCTCCCGAATGCTAGACCGTAGTGTTAACACTACACCACCCCATCTCGATACCCTTTCAGGCACAGAAAACAGATTTTGGTCGAATTGCTTTGAATGCATTAAATCTGCAGAATAAATTACAAATATTTATACCGAATTAATATTTTCAGGAACTTTTTCTTACATTTATCGTGTAGAACATTTTTTTCTTTGTAAATCTACAAACCCTAACAACGATAATTTACAAAACCACATTTGGTTATGTATTGCGAAAACAATTTTGTCGCTGTTTAACACTTTCGACCATAGTGGCATGACTGCAATCATTAATTTCAATTTTAATGTTCATTTAGGTGTAAACATATTCAGCTGTGTTTTTGGCTGAGGCATACAAGTTTTTTAGTGTAATAGCAAAAAAGGAAATAAAAAAATATGTTTTGTGCTGACAATTAGTTTGAAAACAGAAAAAAGTAAGGGTTGTTTAAGGGTTATTAGTTTTTTTAATGGTTAAAAATATGGTTAGATGTGAGTAGTTGAGATTCATTGGTTTTGCATTTTTGTGCCTATACAATATTAGAGTTACAAAACTGCACAGTACTGGTTATTTACTACCCAGTAGCAGTGTTGATGCATTTTTCGGTGATAACTTCTATTGGGTTTGTTGCGTTTGTAATTGAAGTTAAGATTTTTCTGCTAGCGAAGATTAGTTTTTCAAAATTGACATGATATTTTTCAGCAGTTCTATTGGTGTGGTAAGAGGTGATTGAATTGCTGGGATTGTGGATATAGTGATGTCGGTCTTGGAGATTTTCTTGGTTGGAGTCGATGTTGGTTGTGCGTGTTGTTGCTCCATTGGTCGTTAGCGGTTTTCATGCACGTTTTCGGTTACCAGAGGAACAACTATTTAGCTGGTGGGGTAGGGAGCGCTACAGTCCCCGTATTGTACTGGCGTGTCTGATATCTTCATGCAGGTAACTGTGGTATCAGTCTGTACCGCACTTCAAATAAAGAACGCTGTTGGTGCATGTCTACTTTGCCCATGGCCAAAACGCTGGGAGCAGTGGATATTGGGAAATAGCTAGGTGGAGGAGTCTTTGAAGTTTGCAGACGTCCTTGGTGGCAGCGGTAAGCATAAGAATGACGTGGACGAGCGGGTTATCTTTGCTCAGCATCCTCCTAATGGAGGAGGTATTAAAGACGTGGGCTTTTCTTTGACGTTACTTTCCAGAATGGGATCAGAGACGTCACGAATGATAATTCTGAGGGTCTTCTCATTAGGGTAGCCAGAAAGTGTGATATTAAAGGCTTCTCTGCTTCATGAAGGACGTGATGTTTCGGTGATCTTCTACAGGAGCGATGGCATTTCTTGCCTGAGCTGACCTGCGCGAGTCCTCAACTGGTTTTTGTCCCGTAGTGTGATAAGGCGGAAACCTTGCCCCCTTGCTTGTAGAGGCCGGTGGTTGGGTTCCCTTTAGTCTGAGGTTAGACGCGTTGCGCAACTGGTAGGGTCGTGACAACAGATTGTGAGTTTGCAACATTGTTTCGATGTCTATTAATTTGTCGAATCGATCTGTTATGATCAATTCGGAGAATTGATCTGTTTCAGATAGTTTTTCCTTCCTCCCGGTGAGACTAGAATAGGGACGCTTGATTGTTTAGGTGGTAGTACCACCATTTCCATCTTCTGCAGAAGAGCTTTGACCAATCAGGGTGGAGCTCTTTATCGTCGGACATGTTAATCGCTGTGCACATGAAGCATGCTCCACAGACAGAATAACAGATTTGTATACACGAAACGTGTATCGAACTTGTTTGTAGCGCGACTATTCTGAACGAGATTAAACTCGGAACTAGGGGGTCACTACGAAACCACTTCAATAATATTGTAGATTTAGTGATCAAGTTGTGCGACTGCTACACTACTCGTAGCCCACAGAACAATCTATTTGATAATATCATAACTAAATTGTTAGATGGCTGATTTTCGGTAGAAATAAATATTTATTTAGTTTAATTTACGAGATAAAATTACTCTGTGTTTCTTTTGCAAAAAATAAAACATTATGACTGATCTCTAATAAATTACAAGTACCTACTATTAAAATAGTAAGTATTGGCGGTTCACTTTCAAACTTTGTATTTCAAAAATTAATAAACCGAGTTAGATCAACCAAGTTTATTTTGATAACAGTTAAGTTTTATATAAGTGTGCTGAATTTCAATATTTTCCATAGTTGCATTCGCTGCTAAATCTAAAATATGTTCTAAAACATGTGTTTTTCATTGATATTTTTTAGAATGTCGAACTTCAAAAATTAATTTAACAAAAACCATTCAGCCAAAGCGGCTTATACTTGGATATTTTCACCAGCTCCCTCATCAGTATCATCCTCATCTTGCACATTTATGATTAATGGTTCTATGGAGATGCCAATGATATTTTCCTTCACCCTATACTTTTCTTCAATTATCATAGCATGACTAACACAATTAGCCCAAACCTCTTTTGGTACATTGTGCATGGTTGATCAACAAAGTTCCAAAACATATTTTATTTTAAAAGTCGTACTTGACTTCGCTACTTTATTTTTAACATACGCCCAAACCAATACTATTGGATTAAATTCACATGGGACCACTGGAAGCCACATAAGCTTCACATGTACATCTTTGACAATTTTATCCAAGAAATATTTTTCGGAAAACTATGTGCGGGATAGTTCCATCAGTACAGGTCTCGTTAAGTTGTTAAAATTAATAATTCCTTCGGGCAAAGGTATTTTTCTGTTTATTAACTATTCCATTATGCTTACTTTACTCCATGATGTTGTAGGATTGCGGAAGTCTGGATCTAACATTGTATGATAAGGAACTTGATCAAGAACAATTACTGATTTCGCGGTAATCACAGTTAGTACATGCCTGAACCATTCTTCATAATGCTGTTTATTCATTTCATCATGGTAATCGTCTGACTCGTTTTTAGCAATGAAGCATTTCAAATAACCTGGTAAAAATCCATTTCCATTACCTATATATAAAATAATAACTATTTGTCCTGCTCCAGACAGACGCTTGATTCTACCTCTGTACCCATTAACTTCTTGAATGGCTCCCCTGTAATTATTAAAGCTATCACAAATTTCTGGTGTAACAATTTCTACTCAGCCAAATTTTTTAGAGTGATTTGCGCCGCAACATGTTTCTTCAGTATAAAATATATTCCAACCTGCGTTTCTGTATCTCTTTAATTTTTAATTTTTTTAAATTGTGCGGACATGTCTTGAGACATTTTCTTTGAATTTTAGAAAAATTAACACTTTCACTTTAAAATACACTGTGTATCATGCTGTTTTGCTTAAAATCGGATTTCTTTTATAAAAAAACTTAAATCGTTATCACAAGATCCTTGCGTGGATTTCCTTTATCAATATCTATTAATTTGAAAAATATTTATTAACAAAATCGGTTGGAATAATTGAATCCATTAAAATATGTGTACATTATTACACAAAGAATAAATTCTTATAACAGAAACATGTTTGCCGTTTACCTCACAATGATCCTCAATGCGGTTAGCTACGAATTAACACATCTACAGCAGTTATTTGCATCTTTTTCACAATCTTTCACTTCTAATTATAAGACAACTTTTAATAATTTGTTAAAACCAATTAACTTTTGTTGTTCAAATACTGTTAATACATCTTATAAAAAAGGAAATTTTCAATTTCTATCATAAATAACGGATTTACCATTTTTATAAAATATATAGAAACTACAAGTACTTCCTAAACTGTAATATACATCGTCTCTTTTTCAAAGTTTGAGCTGTATATACTATTCCAATTTCGTTAAATTTTGTTCACCAATAACAAAGTTATAAATATTTTAAAATAAGCATTCTGAGAACACGCCAAATTATTGCACTTTTTTGTAAAAAATTTATAACATTTACGAAATGGCTTAAGATAACAACACGAAACTTCTCAATTATAATAACAAATGATTTATTGATAAGTTGTAAAAATTACACAAAAATTGGCCCCACCGTTTTTGAATAAACTTGTTTGAAAGTGAACCGCCAATACTTATTATTTTAATAGTAGTTATCGTATATGTCAGTGCTGAACTTTATTATAAATTATGTTCTTCTTGCATATAATGTTGTGATTCCGCAGTGTAGTTGAAAAATACAACATAATCTATTTTAGAATCATCGTTCACTGAGTTATAAGCGTCGGTTGATTCACTGCTGTGAAGCTATTTATTTCTTGACTACTGAAGATACTGGGATTGATAGCTGCTAAAAATCAAGAGTAGGAGAGTGAAGTAGCACAGCTAAAGGAAGATATAATTAAAGCAAGGCACTTGCAGTATTTTAAAAAATATACAAGCGCTTGTGGTGATGATTCTGGTTCTTATTCCTGCTACCTTAATAAACAACATTGTATTTCAAATGAATATTTATAATACACAGGCATATTGCGATTTAGGTAAAACTTTCATTGCCATCAATCTTCAAAAGGTGAAAATATTCCTTAATGATAATAAAACTTTTGTTCAGAGTTAAGAACTACTTTTCCAGCAGTTTTATTTTGAGGGCTCACTTTTACACCGTTTGCACGACCGTTGAAATATTTGCATTTAAATAAGTGGTGTTCGGTCTCAAATATGGTTAGATATTTTATCGTGCGCTATGCTAAACTCGAACCTACCCGATAAATATCGAAGTGTAAACGAATCGATGGATTCGTTTCAAAGGCTAGTCAAGTTTACTTCAATACGCCCATCGAACTTGTGAAACATGACTACAAAGTATGGATAAAAGCAAAACAGTGCGGCTATATGGTATCGGAATTTCAACTACATGCTGGGAAGATTGTAGATTTAGCAAAAAAGAATTAGGCTCTAGAGTTGTAAAGCATCGTGACTATCTAGGTTGATGATAAATATCATCGAGTATATTTTGACCACTTATTTTCTTGTCAGCCTGTTAACAAGATTTACAGTCAGCTAATGTGATGCTTATTTCTACCCATTTCAAAGTAGCGGTTACAACTGAAAGTGGTATTATATTTATCAGTGGAACCGTTATCTTCAACCGCAATAGCAATAGTTTCGTTACATATTTGGCGACTTCTTCGTCAACCTACAGATTGAAAATAGCTTCTTCAATTTGTTTTTTCTTTATCAGAAGGTATCTCATTAGCATTATGAAGAAATTAATACATCAGTGCAATTCAATTCATAATTTTTTCCTAAAAAAGATTGATATACCTTTTATAAGTACATCTAAACAGAGGTAATTCTATAACCCAATGTATTTCACAGAATATAATCAAATTGCTCAGGTAAAAAGAACAAACATGACTTATATTTTTTGTTTTGCCCATAACCCTAGTAGTTTTGGAGCAAACCGAGGGAAAAGTTAGTACCATGCTTTTAAAATGCGATAATATGAGTTGGTAAAGACTCATGCTTATCGTATGTTACTAAAGTTCGATAAATACTTATTTATTAAGTAGATTATTAAACGGATTACAATATGATTGTATTTGTGAGACGTGTTGTTAATTTTATTGTTAAACTATAGACAATGAATGAATTTAAATAAATGGGTTAATTTAAACGACGCGACACCGAGGTAAGCATAAACTGTTAAATCATCAAACATGATTTTTCTATAAGATCATTAAACAGCCTTAGCTCCTATGCTAAAAATATCACTTGATCGGATCACAATTTTTATCATTGTTTTCCGTTAGCTGTCTGAATTTGATCATATCCCTGCGAGATAGGCAGCTTACGCATTTCTTATCAATGTTTTCAAACAAGACAAAAAATTCACAAAAACAAAATTCAACAATAATGCGTTAACGTAAGTATGTTCAGCAATAAAGCAGATACCAAATACATTTATGTATTTTAAATTTACCCGTATCAGTACGTCGTCTGATGACAGATGGCATTCCCAGTTAGAATAGTTTACTATAAAAACCTGTATGAATTTAAATGCCTAGAGTTTATTAAAACTATGGTTTTTGATGCAAATCACTGTGCTTGTAAGATTTGCAATTTTGCGTTGATACTTATCAGTAAAATATTTTGTACAGTAGTGTTGCGTTGTAGTATGAAGCGTTATTGACTACTACCATAGATGTGTCTGGAAAGTTAATAATCAGTTGTTTTTTTTAATTATTTTAAGTAATTTTCGCCGTTTATATCAGAGTGATATAGTCGATTTATTTTCAGATTTAAAAATTAGTGCGTGTTGCCTATGAATCCATTTGTTAACACCCAAAAAACGAACATCAATTGTGGTAAGCCGATTGGTATGTGAAGTTCGCCATTGCCATCGCTCCAATGTAAAAAGTCAAGCCTGGCCCCAGTATTTTTAAATATCTAACAGATCGTCATTTTATGTATGCTTAGTTAATGCCCGTCGTTTTTATTTGATTTTTCTGTACTTCAATCCTTACATATTAACTTCTCGCAAAACGTTTTGTTTTCTTCAAATGGCGATTCATTTTCTTTCATAGCTACTAGGAAGGCGATCAAATGTGGATATTAATGATGACTTTTATGGTAATTCGGATTTTAGATAGGAGTGCTAAATTTGACTTTATTTCCCCACGTTATTTGGTCTTCTTATTTCTTATTTTGACGCGTTATTTGTAGAAATACCATCGCTTTTATCAACTTATTCAGCAGTTCACGTTAAACGAATACACCAAGTTTTTGCATTGTTTTCCATAAACCATATAAGTTATAAGGTATCACAATTTCATTTGTGAAATTGCATTAGGTCAAAACGGCATTACATCCTAAGCAAAAGGCCGTTATGTAGTAATACTGATGCGCAACTCACTCGATAAATACCCCTAAGACAGTTTTTATAATCGATGTACGCAAGAATAATAAAATCGGGATAAGTGAATTAACCGAGATCTTCACAAATGGAAATATTAGTACAAATTGGAGCAACCAACGAACCTAGCGTGATTTTACAGAAACTCCAATACAAACCTTTTGATGGATAACACTACTTGCAAACGTTAACTATGTTTGGATCGACCGCAGGTACTCCTCTAGTTTTTGCTAGGCTGAAAGGATAGATATATCAAATAGCTAGTAATAAATTGAAATGGAAAATGAAATACAAATTATATTAACTTTAAAAAGTAAAACTTATGACGTATGGTGATGGTCCTATCTTATCAAAATTAAATTAAATGCAAATTTATGTTGAACTCTAATTTAGTTACCAACAATGATACGAGGGTTGCCTTTTAAGTAGTTACAAAAACTAGGAAAGCAAACAAATTTTTTGGAATAAACTGTTTCATTGTTTTTAAAAATATTCACCTTTAAGTTTTATACACTTTTGCATGCGTTCAAAACACTTCTCGAAACATTTTTTCCACTCTGAAGTTGGTATCTCAGAAATGTGGTTTTCAAATGCTTCAACGGCCTCTTCAGGAGATGAAAATCGCTGTCCACGCATTTTTTGTT
>JAHWXV010190942.1:0-10278 GCA_024586415.1 Phrixothrix hirtus | reverse complement strand
ATCAAAAAGTAAACAAAACTATTTAGCACGGTCCGGAGACGGCGCACGGCCATGGCACGGGTATGGGTATTTAATTTAATTTAATTTAATTGTGCAATTTTCCTACCGATTAACGGTCGTCTTCCAGTCCTGACACGGACCGGTGATGTGTGTCTCTACGTTTATGTGAAGTATGATCGTTTAGCTTTTTGATTCCTTGTTCTTTAGAATAATTACGCAATTATGCGGTATTTGATCTACAATTTGATATTTAGTACTAGCGGTAGGATTGTACAATTGTCCTTCTCAAAGTTTCAAGTTAATTGAACAGCGCTTTTTCTGCAGAAAACACACTATACTAGGTACCTTCAGCTGTAAATTAAATTTAATTGTTAATCTAAGTAAATGATGGTGTCATATAGGAGTGTCTGTAGTTAGATCATTGAACTTAAGGTACAATCCTGCTACGTCAGGACTTGGACGTTACTACTTGTTCAATCGTGAAGCTGCTACGTTTTGTATATATGATTGATTCAATTAGGCTTAACCTCAAAAGGCGCATTCATTAATTTGTGCTTGTGACAAATATTTCTGAAAGGAACATAGAATTACTGTAATAATTTTTATTGTTATACCTATTGCGCTATCTAGATGGAACAAACGTTATTGTTTTGGAGTTTCTTTCATTTCTCATTTAAGTAGAACCTTCAGAATTCTGGATCGTCGTTGTTGGTTTCGACTGAATTTGGAGTGCAATCACGAAGAAAACTTACCTAGCTTTATTTTAGTAAACCGTTTAGGGTATTTAATCTTTTTTCCTAATCGTATCTGCAAATTATACGCTGTGGACTTGACCAAAATTACTTATCCACTACCGGTATCGGAAATTACTGATCTCAAAGCATATAAAAAATTGGCGTTTTTAAAACGTTAAATATGCTGATAATAGAATAGCCAGCCATAACTAAATAACGACATACTGGATACTTTAAAGTGCTGGGAGTCGTGGTGAAGGGCGGTGGTAGTGAGAGGGGTTTGTGTATGGCTGCCTGGTGTGGTTGTGAAGGTGGAGGATTGTTATTGGGTTTTGCCTACTCCGCTAAGGGAATGGTATGATTGGTACGACATACCGTCCAACATGAACAGTAAAACATATTGAAAGGTTCATATGGTTTAGTGAAGGTAATGATGTATTATGAATTTTACTGCAAGTAAAGTAAACCCCCCAGAGTCCGTCAAAATACTTAATCACCTTAGGAAAGGAAACTATACCAAAATGTAAAAGCCGTTTTTATATTCAACAAAAAACACATAAATAGCTTAATGACATTTCATTAGCCATCAGAATAACTAATCACTAAAACATTCGAAAATTTCCGCATCCTAAGCAACAAATAGTTCGCGAAATAATATTATGGAAAGTATACTTGAAACAGAAATTAAGACAAAAATGTGTTACAAGATAATCTCATTGATCGTAAATTATGCAGTTAATCTTATGACCTTGAAGCACCTGTAGTGTAATGTATAGAATTTTGAATAGATTACTAGAAGTACGGCAACCGAAATCATACGCTACAGAAACACAAAGGCGTCAATTTGGATGTGTGGATACATACGTTGCAAATAAATTCTGTATAATAAATAGAATATAATTAAAGTGAACATCGTATAGTGTATGCCTCCCTAAAGTGTGTTTACCACAGTAAAAGAACGATCATGGATCAAAATTGAAATTACTTGCAGGAAAATTTCGCCGAAAATTAGTATTTGTGATTTGATTTATTCAGTCAGGTCAACGAAAATCTGCAAAAAATTGATTAAGTAGTAGAACATCCTAGCGCTGCTTCTAGAAGGAACGACTTAGCCTTACTACATCTAATGGCTTTTTCTTTAGAAATTGTTATCATATTTTATTATATAACTTTGAAATTTTAAAATACTTCTTTAACTTCATTTTAATAATTAAAAGGTTATATATTGTCATACATAAATCTATTTTCGTGATAACTCCATGTTTGAATTAATACTATGCTCAGCTCCTTTAGTGATTTTTCTAATTATGCTAATAAATTGTAGTTGTTTTCGAAATCCATTTTCTATTAAGGTTAATATTCACACTCGAAAAATAAAATTGATTTCAAAAATAAGGTACCCTCCATTCTTTAATTTCCTAACAATGTATCAACAAGTTTTTACAAAAATGTAAAAACTACGTATTATACTGTTCTTTGTAAATTATTCCCGGCAAATTTTCATAAAATTAAAAAATCAATTATTGTGGAATTACTTAGAAATTTTTAGAAAAATTTTACAGCACTGTAATGCCTTAGTTCTGATTAATTTCGTAAAAACTTCTAGGCCGTAATTTGCAAAGGATAGTGGACTGTTACTTCTGTTTTACATTTTTGTAAAACGCGAAAATATGCCAAACAACAACGTCCTTTTTAAATTGTTAATTGCCAATTGTTTATCTTTAACGAAGATAAGCTTGGGCATTTTGTTTTCTATAATGTGAACGATTTAAGCTAGTATCGATTTCCAACTACTTCCTTCTCATTTTTACAAGTTATACAAGGTGGCGCAAAAAGAACGCATGTTTTTGAAATGTATAGTATTTCACAAGCTCGGCTTGCGTTACACCCGACGACGATGCTGGTGTCCCGTTAGCTTCTCGAAGGAAGGGATCCGTGACCAATTTCACCAGCACGTCTACGATCTAAAAAACTAAAATTATGTACAGGAAAGGTCTGAACTTTAGGGGGGGGGGTCTGCTCCTTATTGGCCGTATAATGAATTGAACTGTCCTTCGGAACAGAGAAAAACGGTTCCATGGCCTATAAATGCGTTGTACCTGACATGCCTCTTACCTAGGTCCCAAATATGACTGTGGCTAGAGGGGGGCACCTTTACAAACAATGTCCACTGAAATACAAAAAAATTACATTTAACTTATTCTAAGTGTAAATTGAAAGTCCAATTGGGAAATGGCAATTTATCTACACCTAAAGAAATGGCTTATTCAGCGTACACAATAACAACAAAAGGACATACAGTGTTACAAGCAAACCGCCTCGCCTCTTGAATGCGGACTAATTCAAGAGTTACGGGGAAGACTAACAAAACTATTACAAAATGAACTTATTATGTAAATATTATATGCACAGCAAATAAAGGTATGCATCAACAGTTCAGACAGGAATTATGTTCTGAAAGGCTGCCCTATACAAGATTCGGCAGCCGGGACTATGAATTACACCAGATTCCCGCCGATACACGTTAATAGACCCAATAATCCCTTACAGGCAACCAATAGAGAAACAAGGAATGTAACAATAAGTACCTTTGTTTTGGTCGACGCGTCACAGGGCTGATCGCTTGATCAAAAACACCATAATCGTCGGCATTGAATCTTATACGTTCCTGCTTTAGCAAGTGGACTCACACGTCCTATAAAGCGGCGAACGGGGTAGAAAAAGGCAGGTAGTTCCCCCGAAACCTACTACTTGGTTTCTCAAGGACCGGAATTCCGCCACACTTACTCCCGCGGAATTCTCACACTCACCCCGGAAACTTCAAAAGTCACTAATACACGTCCCATTTCTAAAACGTACGATATATGTGTGTTTTAATGCCATATCGTGGTGGTATCACGACGAGTCATTACAAATTATTCACATTCGTAATCCACAAGAGTGAAATCGCTTACAACGGTTACGTTATCTTATTAATTTTCACCACCTAAAAAAACCGTCTCTCGTATTTTTGTTCCGACAGAGTCTAAATCTACTCGTAGTCCTGACAACCACGCATTTGTCGTAAACGTACGACGGTAAATTCAAATATTAGCCCGCGACGCCAGCAAAACCTGACTAGTAATTTGGAGGCGGTCGTCGCGCTTACCACGTGGTACAAAGAGTCTGTAACCATGCAAAAGTGGAACGTAGAGCACCGTACTTTTACCGTTGAATAGTTTTTCTTAGAAATAACGACTCTGAAATTTCCGTTCAACGTCTGTTCCGTCGGCATTTCAATGTATCGGTTGGTGGGGCAATCCCTGATTGAAGCACAATACTCCGATGGGTTGCATCATTTCGCCCAGCTGTATCCGAACAGTTTTTTTTAGAAATAAATATTCTGTAATTTCCGTTAAACGTCAGTTCCGTAGGTATTTCAATGTATCGAGTGCGGGGGAAATTTTTGACTGAAGCACAATACTCCGATGGGTTGCATCATTTCGCACAACTGTATCCGTTATGAAGAGGTCATCGCCTGGTTGTCCTCGTACAAATCGAATTCATGAAAATGTTGAACATGAGAGAAGAGTGGTTATTCAGAGTCCTCGGCGCTTGGCAAGACGTCATCTCCTCACTTTAAACCTATCCCGGCGTTCACTACACTTCCACTGCTGCAAAATAACGATTGCTGAGATGTTACCTGAAGGTGATTTTGTTCAACGACAGTCTACGTACGAAAACCTCGTACGCTAGACGAATTAAAGTTTTCCGTTCGTGAATACATCGTAGCTGTGCCCCACGAAATGTTGAGAAAAGCAATGCTGAACTTTGAAGAGAGGCTCCATATGTGCGCCCTGCAAAACGAAAATCATCTTCTGAATGTTATTTTTCATAATATAAATTAAATTAAATAATCTTATATGCCAATAAAAACTAGATATATCACAAATTATTTATGTGGAACTAAATTCTTTTATATTGCTTGTACTCCTTTAAAATCCATGCGCCCTTTTTGCGTCATCCTGTATATCTAGTGATTAATTTCCATATAAAATAAAGATATAAATACGAAAGTCCTCGTTACTATGTAATTATAAATGTTTTTAAAGCGGTTTACTGATTTCGAACAGCGAATATTTTCGTTTAAAATCACGGAAGCGTTTTTAAGAAATTATAATATGAGTTCACAAAATAGACGTAATAAATAAAGGTATCTCTTCGGTTAATTATATGTTTATAAATTTCTAAATATTGTTTTACGGATACATTTATGTCTACCAAGCTTAAAAATCTAAATAACAAGTTATAGCAATAATTTATGATCAGTTCGTTTGCTAAACGAAGCAAATGGCTTAAAAAGTAACTCTTATGTATTACAGATACAGCCTTAGCTATATCATGAAACAAAGCGTCCACAAACACTAAATTTCAGATTATCTGAAAGCAAACAGAAATTCACTCATAGATGCAAATACAAACAAAAGAACACTTTCATAAACCGTAATAATATTCAACGCAATCTCGGTTCGAATATTTTCGCTAACAATGTTTAAGTGTTTGGCTTCCTACAAGATATTTTAGTTAGGAAATGGAACTTCTGATATCAGAATTTGTATAGAGTTTTCAATGTTTCCGAGAACAATGTTTAGCTTGAAAGCTTTAACCAGAGAATACAATAAGCATAAAAATGCGCCGCTTTTTCTGAAGCACCCACCGACTTAGAGAGGTTGTGTTAATAGTTGTAGTTAGGTTACTCTATAGTTATAACGTTAATTAGCACGTGATGTTTTAAGAGAAAATAGCGTTAAATATTTTCAAAACACCGGTTAAATAAAGTACACATTAAATTATGCAAAGCATCTTAAGCTTGAATTTCAATAAATGTAGATAGTCAAATTTACAATGATTTATAGATTTATACAAGAAGTTAAGTTTATTTAGGCCTTAGAGAATACACGAAAACGATCTAACGTGATCCTAAATTTACTGCTAAAATTTTCCTGCCTCTCATTAAAATTTTCCTAATAAATTAATATAATAGACTGATTATGCAACACCATAGCTAAATTTACTTCACACGTGGACACCGTAATAATTTACTTTACAATTTAGTAACATTAAAGTCTGTCATACAAAAGTTCATTACAATTAATATTAACGTTTTACTAGGTCCCGGTTTCACTTAAAAGGCATCAGTGAGTAAAGCTATTAATAACATATACAGGGTTAGTCAGTGAAGGGGGAATGCCCAACATAGCTATATTTTTTAAATTGTAATTTTAATATGCACGTAGTTACAGTTTTTTGCCACTTATGTAACAAAATTCGTTAAAACTTTAAATTTATATTTATTGTGCTATTTTAGGTTTTAAAGAAAACGCCCGATAAATGTGCACTATTGTTTTGAAGTCGCAATTTAAAATTTTCCATAACTCACCCTAACCTGGTCGGTGTAATGAAGTCAACTTGTTCCTGAATTTTTAATTTCAGTTCAGCTAACGTTTGTAGACGATCGACGTATACCTTCCTCTTCAAAAATCTCAAAGACAAAAATCACACGCTGACAAATCTGGAGATCTAGCTGGCCAACCAATGTCCCCATGTCTGGATATGAGATGATTCGGGAATAGGTGTAAAGCTGCTATTAATACACGAGCAATATGGGTTATAGCCCCGTCATGTTATTTCGGGAATTCGAGCTAATTGCGGCGTGAAAAATGTTTCGATCATATTTATGTAACACTCTGCATTAACATTATCGTCGAAAAGAAAGGACCAATAATGCCAGACAATGAAACTGAACACCACAGTGTGACCTTGAGAATGCGCAACGATTGCTCATGTATATCGACTGATCTATTTGTTTACGTACCTGATCGGGTGGAAATGGGCTTCATCTAACATATACATGTGGTGAACAAAGTTATCATCATCGTCAATACGCTGCACCGTTTCTTCGCAAAACGTACTTTGTTTCAAGTAATCGGTTGCTTTTAATGTTTGTGTGACTTGAGTTTCATATGGTCGAAAATGTAGGTCCTCTTGTTAGGCTAATGTCCAATGCTTGTGCTTGTTTAACAGCAGAACGTTTAGGGCAGTTCGTTATGGCAGTACTAATTCTGTCGATGTTTTCTGACGTTCCACTGTACCACTGTACCACTTTAATTTAATGTAGACCCTGTTTCTTGAAACTTACAAACCCATAAATTAACTGCGTGAGCAAACAGAACCTATCCGTGTCGCGGAATATTAAAATGATTGTGAAATATTCGTTGCACCTCTTTCGTAGAGTCACCATTTTTATAAAATATTTTAATGCAAAACGCGCGTTGTAAACCGGATGGCTGGTCAATGTTTACTAAATATCTGTCAGACCTTGCTGCGTTTTGTAAACCTTTATGTAATAATAATGTATTAATGATGCATGATTGTATACATTACGTATTTAATAAATATGATTAGAGTAGAATTTCCTTTAAATTCAGTAAGAAATCATTTTCCTAAAAAGCTAAAAGGTTAAAATAGAAAATTATTTAGTTCCAACTCGTATTGTATATAAAACTATTCATTGCAAAAATATATAGCCAAATTCGTCATATTACAAAGAAGTCAATTATATTGAATTCCCACAGACGATGGATCTCAGCGTTTAGGCCTGAATAAACAATATACTACCACTGAAACACGCGTCAAGGTGACCCGTGTAGTTACATATCCATGCGAATGGATAAGATAAGATAAGAATGCGAGACCCTTATTTAAAGATTGTTTGTGCATCAAGATAACTACAAAACGTACCAATATATCGAACGCCAACGCGAAGGTTGAGAAATATCCAGTCTTAAGATCCTCAGAGCAAAAAGCAAAAAGTTGGTTAGTTTTTAATCAGCATCAAAGATATAAAGAAGTGTAATTTCGGAAATGTGTTTTTCTCTAATTTTTAGATAACTTAATCTGCCCGTGTTGATGTTTTGAAGCGATTAATCCATCGTAGCTGCTGAATTAAAATTTTCACCTATTTGGGATATTTTCATCAACAAGAAAAAGACTGTAAAATATATTTTTGGTATTCACCTGTTGGGTCTTTAAATTTATCAAATAACGAGGGACGGCTCCCGCTTCTAACAACTACACGCAAACCATCACACCTGTAAGTGAAAATTCAATTATTTCACCTTTAAAAACCTAGGCGTTAGGCCATCTTACCGTATGCACAATTCATTGCTGCAAAGATTTAATTTTGAGTAACAGCGAATATTAAAAAGGGACGTTGGTTCCCGATTTGTTTTAATAGAAAGTCAAGAGAACCTAGAGCAGTTACTATACTTCTTTGAAACCGAAACAGATAAGTTCTCTTTCGTACTAATTATCGAACGTTTTAATGAACCTTTTTGTTGTAAATTGTAAAATTTATATATATATATATATATATATAAATATATACATACAGGGTGGTCCAACGGAAAGTTTTTCCTCGCTTAGCGGCTGATTCATCAATTTTCTAGAAAACTGCTCGGACACGCCGAATTTGTTTTTGAGGGGGACACATTTTAAGCATACACTTCAACCTGTCGCTTCAATCCCCTGGCGGGGGTGAACCACCGCTCCAATATTTTAAATGGGAGGTGGGATCGAGCGATAAATCATTTTAAAGAGCATAAAGTTCTTTTTATAATGATGTCATAATTGGTGGATTTAACTTAAACAGTTAATGCAGGAACGTCTTTAGAGACCCAAATCCCAAATTTTTTGTATTAAGAAAACAGACAAATACATTTTAGTTGTTAGCCATTAAAAAACCACAATCATGACGTTGTTTAGTCCTTTCAAGGAGTACTCTAACTTCACCCATAAAGTAAATTCGTAAACGATTACGAGTAGTACCAGGTTTTAAAGTAAGCGACAAAATGTTTGATTGATTGAGCAGCATACAAATCATTCACGTTTTGATTATCACCAAAAATCTTTTCCCATAAATACTTATTGGTAGATGTTTTACATGTTTGCAGTTGTCAGATAAGATAACTTAGTAGGCTAGCAATTGAAATATGTAATTTGAATACCGTCACCGATCCCGTGTGGTTATTTATCAAGTGATTTCTTATTTTACTATTAAAAATGGTTTATTCAATTCCAGAACGAGTTGAAATTGTTAAACTTCATTTTTCAAACCACAGTTGTGCGAAGCTTAGTGCTGGTGTGTTTAATAATGCTCATCCGAATAGAAATGTGAAGGATACGTTGCAAAACTAGTAAAAAGTTTTCGATACCGGATTAGTATGTAATATGAAACACCAGCCGCGACGACCAATTAGAAATTAAGCTGTGGAAGTGGCTGTTTCGGGGCATGTAGCATTAAATCATACTCAAAGTACTTGTCAAGTAGCTGAAGCCTCAGGAGTATCTCGTTCGTCCATATTAAGAATTTTAAAAGCTAATAACATCCGTATAAAGTTCAATTAGTGCACGAACTGAACGAGGATGATTTTTACAGAAGGTTGAAGTTTTGTGAGAACATGAGTCAGCGAGTAACTGACGATCCAGACTTATTATTTAATATTTGTTTTTCCGATAAGTGCACATTTTATTTAAATGGTGCTTTAAATAGGCCTAACTGCTTTTACTGGGATGACAGTAACCCACATTTGCTCCGAGAGGTTCACACACAACAACCACAAAAACTAAATGTCTGGTGTGGTATATTAGGTAATAATATTGGAGGGCCACTTTTTAATCCTGGAAACTTGACTAGCGACGTGCATTTAAACATGCTAGAAGATGCGATTGACATACTAATAACACAGATAACAGAAAATGATCCAAATCATAATGTTGACCTTCTTCACTTCCAGCACTATACTACTTCTGTAAGAAAATTTTTAGATCATTGGTTTCCTGAACGATGGATTGGAAGACGAGGTTTAATTGAATGGCCTGCCAGGTCACCCGATTTAGAGCCCTTGGATTATTTTCTTTGGGGACACTTAAAAAGTAAATGTTTTGCTACTAAGCTTGAATCAGTCGAAAATTTTCGCCAACGAATAATAGTTGAGTGCAGACGTATTACACCTGATATAATTTCAGCGCAATCTTTATTATTGTATTGAAGCAAATGGGTCACATTTTGAACACTTGTTAAAGTAATGTCTCAAAAAATCTTTAATACACAAAGTTCGTTTCATTTAACGGCAGTGTGTCACTTTTTAGAATTCTATATCACTCTTACCTCTTAACAATGTAATATCTTTGAGGTCGAAATGAATTTTACCCCTTTCAAAAATCTGATAACATTAAATGATGTGATTGTTTTGATACTTAACAACTAAAATGTACGTGTCTATTTCCTTAATACAAAAAATGTAGGATTTGGCTTTCTAAAGACGTTCCTGCATTAACTGTTTTAGTTAAATCCACTAATTATGGCATGGTTATAAAAAGAATTTTATTCTCTTTAAAATGATGTATCGCTTGATCCCCAGCTGCCATTTAAAACGTTGGAGGGGCGGCTCGCCCCCGCTAGGGGGTTGAAGCGACAAATTGGAGAGTATGCTTAAAATGTGCC
>JAHWXV010190937.1:0-13571 GCA_024586415.1 Phrixothrix hirtus | reverse complement strand
GTCTTTTATCCTTTAGAAATTTTTAAAACTTTCTAGATTTTACTTACATCTACCCTTAGCTAATTTCTTACAAATTAACAATCTTTTAGAAAAATAAAATGTATACAATTAATTTAATTTTTCTAGGTTTCTAGATTCGCGTTAATTTATGAATTAAATTACGTGAATCTAACAGTCTCATCATTGATGACAGAAACATTTAAATAATTAAAGTTTTCAGGACGTTCTTGCTCACAACGTATTTTGTTTTTTGTGCACTAAAACTTCAAAGATTCTTTGGAACTGACTTCACAACTATCATGATTTCAATATCTGACCACTAATAATTTAATTTTAATTAATCCAACCATGATTTTCCCAGCATAAAGTTTGTATTATTACAAAATATAACTGTGTAACATCAATTTGACTTCATCATCTGTTGATGCGATAACTAAATTCAATATTTTTAACATAATAATGTATGGAGTGGCGCACGAAAAACCACCCTCATTGAGCTTTGCAATTTATTGGCCTGACCGATTTTAGTTTAACTACCAAACTAGTTTGAGCCGCGCATGAACAGAGTAACTGAACCTCGCTGTTCCCATGCCTGTCAGTTTAGTCTACGTATTTCATTGAGCAATGGGTATTTATAGTTGAGGAATATGTACGATCACAATTATTTAAAGCTTGTTTTCAAAGCTTTCATGAAAAGTTTCGGCAAAATTAACGATCCAGGATTTAGTTAAAAAGTGGGGTATAACTGGCTCTGTTGCGAATGGAAAGAAGAATAGGAATGCGACTGTACGAACAGAAGTTGTGGCAGACATAGCGGTACGAATTGAAAGAAGCCCCCACAAGTCAACACAACGTCTATCACAGCAATGTGGAATTTCTCGCCGATAGTGTCAACGCGTCCTTCAAAGCTTGCAGCTGACACCTTATCGCGTGGATCCGCAAGCGTAAACTTTACCGTAACTGGTTGCTAGAGAATGTTGCTACAGGATATATCGATTCATTTCTCTTCATTTCAACTAACGAAGCTTGGTTCTATCTTTCGACTTATGTAAACTCCCAAAACACACGACACTGGGCCGCTCGTAAGCCACACGAGTTCAAGCAAAAGCGGTATTTCGGGATAAAAATAATCGATCCAATATTCTTTAATGATTCTATCAATGTCGATGTTTACTTGCAAGTATAAAATCAATTTTCTCATCAATTGACTAAACAAAAACTTAGCTTGGCCTACTTTCAGAAAGATGGGGCAACTTGTCATACGTTGGATCGTTCACTAGCTAGGATGCATTCTGATTTTCCAGAGGAGAGGACCGTTAGCAACGGTTTGTGACCATCCTCGCTCTCCCGGCTCGTCACCTTGTTACTTCTATCTGTGGGTTTCTTGTAAGGGAAAAGTGTACCAAAATAATCCACCAACAATTGAGGAATTGAAAAATAATATTAGTGAAGAGATCACTAACATTCCCCAATGTGTGTTGAAAAATGTTTTTCTTAACATGCTTCGGCGTGCACAACTGTGCTTGGATGTGAATTGAGAATATTTTGAGCACGAATTTAAGTTTATTATCTAGCATTTATTTTTATTTATAACTAATTCTAAGCATTAATTATGTTATTGAACAATGTCAATCAAAACTGAATGGGGCCGTTTTGTCGTGAGCCACTCTGTATTATGACATTTTTACATAGGTGTTTGATTAACTATACTCTACAACCATTAAGCTCTTTCTTTGGTGTCAAATTCATATTAAAAGCTAACTATAATGTCAATTAATGTTAACGAAGCATTAATCCAGATTTTTGATTCATGCTTTGCGATAAGCTATTTATTTCTTATTTCAAGAGAGGCTGTATTTAAATTGTAAAATCTTGCAAGGCAGCCTTAGAAATTTTACTTTTTTCAGGACAAATTTAGAAGTTTACTAATTAATAAGAATTTGCGAAAATTCGAGTACTTCAGAAGATGTTTTTGTTACATATAATCTTTAGTTCATTGTTTGTGCAAAATCTTCTTTTATCTGGTATCAAATAAATTATCAATTCTTGCAGAGAATTATTTTAGATTT
This sequence comes from Phrixothrix hirtus, assembly GCA_024586415.1. Taxonomy (NCBI): domain Eukaryota; kingdom Metazoa; phylum Arthropoda; class Insecta; order Coleoptera; family Phengodidae; genus Phrixothrix; species Phrixothrix hirtus. The sequence continues at coordinate 11,502 of JAHWXV010190937.1, read as the reverse complement.
CTCATTTTTATTCAAATTACTATTTAGTGTGATTTAATTTTGACCTTAACTAATACTCTTCCTTTAACTTCAAAATATTTATATTTTGTATTCCTATATTTAATATACATAAGTAATTCCTTACGTTTATATTTGACATTGGGATCATAAATACAAAAATGTATAACTATAGGTACAAGTTACCTTTTCACTAATTTATAAATCGTGCTGTTCTCTATTAATGAAACTTTTTATTCCAATCTTGAGCAACAACTTTTTTCTTACAGATACGAGGTAAGTCCATCAAGTTTTCAACAAACCCATTAATTTTCTTTAACAACTAAATTTAATTGTATAAAGCATTACCGATTCTAGAAAACTACTTTTTCATTCTTCAGTTATGGCGAAACCTTATTAGGTCTTAGATTAATTGCTTTCCTCCAGACGGTACAAAATAGACTAACAAAACTGTACTACATTTATTCAATTTGCCTAAAACTTCGCAGCGTATTATGTAGCAAGTCTGGTGTTATCTATTATATTTCTTCTATTTATGGCTTCGGATCTCCTCAAGATTATTAGGTTTCCATGGAAAAAATCAAAAACACTGATATCAGTTACTCAATTATGGAATTAACTTCATTCATAATGCGGTGGTGCACCATTCTGTTATTGTCTCAGCTTTTGGACTTGGAAACTATGCGACCGTTGCCACTACAATTTTATTCTCTAATTATTCCAGATAACGTGCACTAATTCAAGTACTATTAATGAAAGCTATACGGGGCCAAACGACCGTGACCACCTAAGAGAACCGTGTGTATTTATTGTCCCATTATGACAAAGTGTAGCTTTATCCAAACATAACAAATATTTCTTATGAAGAGCAGATTGCCATTGCACGTTTACATAACAATTTTAGAAAATTGTGGTCATTTATTTGCGTCATCTGCAATTAGTCCTTACATGCATATTACTTTATACTGCTATAAATTATTTGGTTTTAAAATACGCACTACAGATTTTTTGCACACATTGTTATCTTAGGCTAGCTATAGATGAGATTAGATTTTTCTTAATGCCAAGTAACACATTTAGTACAGTATTACGATCAGTTGCTGAATTTGGATGTCCAGATCTTGACACTACCAGCTGCGTAATTGTTTAAGATGCAGTAGATTCATGATGTCTATTAGGATGAAATTTATTAAACAACCAACACGCATCTTCAAAGGGCCACCTTCTATCCCAGGGGGCTGCATCTTTTTTTTTTCGTTGAGTCATTTTTAGAATTGTATGCACCAAAATAGTACTTACGGAGCCAAAAGTCAGTAACTTGAATATGAAATATCCACAATTATATGTATTAGAAGAGCCGCATGCGACTCCCCTGACGCCCCCTACTAGACACAGAAAACAATCTGACAGCAAACATCCACTGTTCGATTTGCGCTTATTTACCTACAGTTCATGACAACGTAATTTTGTTACTGATAAGTTTTTGTATCAGATTTTGATGTTTTTCTTAAACACTTTAAGATGTACGAGTACAAAATGTTTACACTATTGTAAAGCGAAAAAAATGCGCATCGATAAAAAAAAAATACTAGCATGACGATGTCACACCGCTCCGCTATTTTGAAACAATAGAAAACCGTAAGATCATGTGGCGAAGAACAATTTGCGAAATATCTTGTGTGTAGAACATTTTCTTCTAAGATCAAAGATTCCGTTTATAGCAGGTGATTTCGGTACTTTTTACTAACCCGGTATAATTAGTAGACTACTTTTCAATTAGATATCTATTAGTCATCTTTGAACTATTTACGGCTTACTTTAAAACAAAAACTGCCAAATTCATTATATCTGGTTGTCGTATAAACAAGGTTAATAAAAACAAAGTGCCAGGAGATACATGATGTAAAAAACATTTCAAAAAATTAGGTACACAGAATATATTTTAGTTTTATATAAATTTATGCATATTCATATGAAATTTTATGAACACGCTAAAATACTGCATAGCGCTCGTCTGTAAAATTTTGCATTTTAATAACTTATATAATATCCGGAAAATACACGCTGTGGACTGGAAGACTTAATAAGAATATGCATAACACGTTTTTCATTTTAAGAATGCTATAAAAATTTTGCAACTACGTTTTCGCAATATATGCCAAAATGATTGAACACAATTATATTCCAAATAGTCGGAAAGCTGTCACAAACCGCTTTAAAATTGACGAAAGTATATTAGAATTTTTGGCATAAATGTCTAAAAAGAAAATTTTTATTGTTGAATTTAAACTATCTTTTAATCTACGTTAAAATTTTTGAAGAAAATAATTATGATGTTTTATATCTGTGAAGTTGGCGAAACCCCTTGCAAAAATTCTAATTGTTCTAACTATGAACCCGTTTGTTTTTATTTGTTCCGTCGTTACTTTCATTTGTTCCGCCAGAGAACATCGAAAAAATTAATACGAAAGATGGTTTCGCTAACTTTACGCTAGCGAAAGATTGTTCTAGACGTAAACCCCTTTGTTTTGAATTATTCCGTCATTTTCGTTTGCTCCATGAGAGAAACCCGAAAAAATTGACACGAAAGTTGGTTTACCTTACTTCACACTTGCGAAAGTCTCAAATTTTCATTGCTTTTTAAACTGTTCTAAAAGTAAACCTGTTTGTTTTGATTTGTTCCGTCGTTATTTTCGTTTGTTCCGCAGGGAAAACAAAAACAAATGGGCTTGCTTCTAAAACAGTTTAAAAAATTAGCGAAGCCAATTTCGCGCCCGTTTGTTTTTGTTTTCCTTGCAGAACAAACAAAAATAATGACCAAACAAATCAAAACAAACAGGTTTCCTTTTAGAACAGTTTAAAAAACAATGTAAATTTGAAACTTTCACAAGTGTAAAATTAGCGAAACCAACTTTGTGTCAATTTTTTTAATTTTTTTTCATGGAACAAACGAAAATGACAAAACAAATCAAAACAAACGTGTTTACGTCTAGAACAATCTTTCACTAGCATAAAGTTAGTGAAACCAATTTTCGTGTCAATTTTTCCGAATTTCCTTGCGAAACAAACGAAAATGACGGAATAAATCAAATCAAACAAATTTGTTTCTAGAACAATTTACAAAACAATCAAACTTTGAAATGTTAAGCAAGTGTGAAATTAGCGAAACCAACTTTCGTGCCCGTTTTTTGTGTTTTCTTTGCTGAAGAAGCGAAAATAACGAAGGATCAAATCAAGACAAACAAGTTTGCTTCTAGAACAGATTAAAAAATTAGCAAAGCCAATTTTCGCGTCATTTTGTTTTTGCTTTCCTTGCAAAACAAATGAAGATAACGACAGAACAAATCAAAACAAACAGGTTTGGTCCTAGCATAGTTTAAAAAAACAATGAAAATTTGAAACTTTCGCAAGTGCCCGTTTTTTGTGTTTTCTTTGCCGAAGAAGCGAAAATAACGAAGGAACAAATCAGGACAAACGGGTTTGCTTCTAAAACAGTTTAAAAAATTAGCGAAGCCAATTTTCGCGTCATTTTATTTTTGTTTTCCTTGCGGAACAAACGAAAATACCGACGGAACAAATCAAAACAGACAGGTTTGCTTCCAGAACAGTTTAAAAAATTAGCGAAGCCAATTTTCGCGTCATTTTATTTTTGTTTTCCTTGCGGAACAAATGAAGATAACGACAGAACAAATCAAAGCAAACAGAAGAGTTTAAAAAAACAATGAAAATTTGAAACTTTCGCAAGTGCATTTAGCAAAAAATTTTCTTCTCAATTTTTTAGGTTTTTCTCGTGGATCCATCGAAAATGACGGAACAAATCAAATCAAACAGGTTTATGTATAGCACAATCTAAAAATATTGAAAAATTGAAACGATATCGCTAGCGTGAAGTTAGCGAAACCATTTTTCGTGTCAATTTTTTCGAGTTTTCCTTGCGGAACAAACGAAAATGACGGAACAAATCAAATCAAGCAAGTTTGCTTCTGTACTTTAAAAAACAATCCAAATTTTTCCAAGTCTCTCTTGGAGAATAAACGAAAATGACCGAATAAATCAAATCAAACAAGTGTGTTTCTAGAAAACTTTGCAAAACAATCAAACTTTGAAATGTTAAGCAAGTGTGAAATTAGCGAAACCAACTTTCGTGCTCGTTTTTTGTGTTTTCTTTGCCGAAGAAGCGAAAATAACGAAGGAACAAATCAAGACAAACAGGTTTGCTTCTAAAACAGTTTAAAAAATTAGCGAAACCAATTTTCGCGCCAGTTTGTTTTTGTTTTCCTTGCGGAACAAACGAAAATAACGACGGAACAAATCAAGACAAACAGGTTTGCTTCCAGAACAGGTTAAAAAATTAGCGAAGCCTACTTTCGCGCCAGTTTGTTTTTGTTTTCCTTGCGGAACAAACTAAAATGACGGAAAAAATCAAAACAAACAGGTTTACTTCTAGAACAGTTTAAAAACCAATGACAATTTGAATTTTCGCAAGTGCGAAGTTAGCGAAAAACTTTCATGTCAATTTTTTTGGATTTTTCTCACTGAACAAACGAAAATAACGGAACAAATCAAACCAAATATGTTTACGGCTAGAACAATCTAAAAAACATTGAAAAATAACGTAAAGATAGCGAAACCAACTTTCGTGTCAATGTTTTCGAGTTTCTCTTGCGGAACAAATGAAAGTAACGATGGAACAAATAAAAACAAACGGGTTCATAGTTAGAACAGTTAGAAGTTTTGTAATATTCGAAAGTGGTTTCGCCAACTTCACAAACATTGACGTTCTTCTTTTTCGCGTGCGTGAGAAAATTTTATATATTAGACAGATTTGGTAAACGACAGCAAAGAAATAATGTTAGTATATTTGATACGATTCAATCATTTTATGGAGATAAAAATTAAGCATTTAATACTTATTTAAACACATTCAAGCTGACTAAAGGATACATCCAAGTTTTTATAAGCACCATAATTTCGATAATTTACTTTCCGGACGATTTTAATTTTTAAAATCTGTAAAATTGTAAATGAGTTTTCATTGTTACAAGACATTATTTTATTATTACGTGTATGATTTTAAATTACACTGAATGTAGGTCTTATAAACACAAAATCAAAGCAATTGAACTGGCGTTTGTTTCGTTTATTACACAAGAATAATTTCCTTAGCCTTTCTCAATTTGCAATTTGAGTTAAAAACAATACATTGAGAACTGAGATCTATAAAATCTATGCGTTATTCGCATAAGCTTTGTATAATAATGTAGAATCCGTCGGATAGCCTAACGCTTCGCTGTAAAGTAAAACACTGTCTGCCTATCCATTATTATACAAACACGATGTTCAACTTAAAACTAAATGTAATTACATTAATAAATACACAAAACTAAAAGTTAAGTTTCGGTAACGAAAAATATAGACACTATTGTTCAAAAGCGGGTGACAAAACACAAAAATCCTGATAGTTTAAAAAAGATTAATATCCCGTGTTTTAGATTGACGTAACAACTGTATGGGTTTATTCGCTTAAAACGACACGTTCAGTTGGTCGCTATTGCAGTGACTTTCAAGCAATTTCACAGCTTTCTTTTAAAAGCGTTTTTCTTGAAAACGACATAGAATTTTTGGCCTTGATATAGAACTATCCCCGCGTGATAGTTCAAGTTTGTCGGGGTTTTAAAATTACCCTGTATATGTACAAGACTAGCAAAAAATAACGTAATGATTGAATCTATGGCGAAACCATTAGAATTAGTGCTGTAAAAACTGATGTGGGCTATATTAGATTATTTATCCGACAATTTTCATCTTTTGGAATTTTGCGATTTAATTAGCCAATTTCGTGGAATTGATTTTTAAATGGCACCATACTAGTTTAATAATATTTTCAAATTTAAAGAGAATTACGCATATGATAGTGAAGAAAAAAATTAATCTAATTAATTTCGCTACAAAAAATTGAAGCTGTTACTTACTGAAGGCTTACATTAATTAGTAGGCTTATTAGAATGTTCTTTCATCATTCGATTTTGTTTGTTTTGAACAATTTGCCTTCTAGAGAAGATTGAATTTTAAGTTTAATTCTAATTGGTAGTCTTGGTTATTACTTTAGTGATAGCGTTAATTATCGAAAGGAATTTAAAGGTACCGTTTGTGCATATAATTACAAATAAATGAATAATTTATAACTTTGGTGACTATTTAAATACAATTTTGACATTTTAATTATTATGTGTACGAGAAGTACTGCTGCATCGATTATACTCAAGGTAAACGATCTCGTTATTAGAAATGGTGCTCCATGAAGAAGAATGATCGGAAGAGATCATTTCAAGAAGGCTAGGAGCTTTTCAACCGAAATCATCCGGAAAGAGAAAGCCCAGTTACTGAAACAAGCCTTTGCAGGACGTATGTGAAGTGTTTTGAAACTAGAAGTGTAAAGAGCACCGAAGGAAGAAGAAGGCCCAAAACTGCTAGTAATTTTTAAAACAGTCTGGAACTAATGCAAAACAACCATGATATAAGCGCTTCAACGGTGCCAAATATTCTTAAATCAGAAAAAGTTACGCTTTATAAATTGCAGTTTCATCAAGAATTGGACGCAGAAGATAATAACAGAAGACTGGAATTGTGTGAAATGTTTGATGAAGTGCAGAATCAGGAGAAGTATTTGCCAAGACTAATTTGTTTCAGCGACGAAGCAACGTTTTGTTTGAATGGGCAAGACAACAGATACAATTTTCTGGGCATTGGAAAATCCGCATTGGTTTGAGCAATCGCATACTCAGCACTCACAAAAATCGAACGTTTGGGCTGGTATTATTAAAGTTAGACTAATTGGGTTCTTTTATCCAGTGCTTTGTACATGTAATTGTTAACAAATGAACTAGTAGCTACTTTGCGACGTATGTTTCCAAACGAAATTATCAACCTGTTGTTCCAACACGATGGGGCGCCACTTCATTATGGTCGTAATTTCAATAAGTTTTTAAATGAAACTTTTCCAAATCGATGGATTGGAAGAGAAAGTGCTTCAATAGAATGGTCGCCTCGATCGCCAGACCTGATGCGCTTAGATTTTATCTTATGGGGTTACTTAAAAAATAAAGTGTATTGTTGCGCGACCAATGAGCGCAACCGAAACACAGAAGACGAAATCAAGTCCCAGCTAGGAGTCTATAAAAATAGGACATTCGAGCACAAAACGAGGTCGCGGTCTTTCGGCAAGTTAACCGGATAGTGAGTGCGGTTAAACGGAAAACTGCCACCATTCGCATCGACTTTGTATTGATTCCGCATACCTATCTTTAAACGTGGTTAGAGTTTATAATAGAAACATTGGAACTTGTTTATTTTATTGCCATATAATTGAACTTGTCATTATTTTGTTACATTTATTAATTTGCTATTATTTCACTACGGATATATTGAAACTTGTTTATTGGGAACATTACGAAAATTAACGCATAGTGATGAGTTGGTATTTCGAAAGATGTCATTTTAAAAGTGATACTTGACGAGATTGCCGCATGAACGTCGAAAGATGTTATTTCAAAAAATGACACTTGACGAGATTGTACTTTCGGAAGATGTCATTTCAAAGGTGACACTTGACAAGATTGAACCGCACGTCTAATTGAACTGAGCCGTGAACACCACTAAACTTTTATTTACTTGTGTGACAATAAATTCCTTATTCTGTTATTACATTTATTAGCTAATTTAATTAGTACTGAAGTGCCCCAACCAATAGCGAAACCAAGTATCACCGGAAGTGCATAACGAACAACCGGTCAAGACGTGTATGTTATCGTGTTCTTCGTAGTGCCGGGAGACGTACAGGATGTTAATCGACCTAATAATTTAAACGAATTTCAACAAATAATTGTAGCCGAATGCCAAATAATTTCTCAAGGTGTTATTCAAAGATGCGTAGCTGAATCTACACATGATTTATGATGTTTCTAGGAAGTGAATGGTGAATATTTCGAGCATTTATTAAAAAATTTAAATAAAATGCCCTTTTTAAGGCCGCATGGGTGTAACGATAGTTCTCCTACTCGTGGTGCATCCTAGGTAGCGCTAAGGAACTATCACTTTGGAAATTTAACATTTTACGTAAATTTTGAAAATTTAGATCAAGTTGCAAATTACTCATTTATTTGTAATTTACCTACATACACAAACGCTACCTTAAATGTATTCTTTACTTCCTTAATACAGTGAATGTTATATTAATAACGTAATAATTCTAAAATTGGAGTTTGTAAGGATGGTTTCTAAAAGTTCCGCCGCTTTGTATTTTAATAAAGTAACAATCAAAGACTACCAATTAGAATTAAACTCAAAATTCAATCTTCTCTAGAAGGAAATATTGTTCAAAAGAAACAAAACCAGAAGATTAAAAAACATTCTAATAGGTCTAGTAATTAATGTAAGTCTCAGTAAGTAACAGTCTCAATAGGTAGGTAGATAAGGAGGTGTGACTAAAAGTATCCGGTAAAATGGTGACTTCTAGAAACTTTATTAATTTTCTATATTGAAATTAATTAATTAGATTAATTTTTTCCTCACTACCAGACCCAAAATTTTTTTTAGATTTCAAAACATTATTAAATTAATACGGTGCCATTTAAAAAACAAAAGTTATAAATGCATTTCATTAAATTGGCTGATTAAATCGAAAAATTACAAGAAACAAAAATTGTCGGTTTTGCCATAAATTTAATCGTTTCGTTATTTTTTATGAATAAACAATAAACAATCGTTATGTCCTTATATTTATGCAATCTTTCGAAAGAAATATGTGCAAGACGTTTTTTCCCGAAAATTATTAATTTTGTATTAGAAACATTTCTCACTACTAAAATAAGTCGCTCAAAAAATCATTTATATGATTTAAAGTGTTTTAAAATTTGATTTTGTAGATAAACGTGTATTGTTTATTATAGATATAAATTTAAATATATAAAATCCAAAGGTATCGATATATCAGCAGGGATCACCTGCTGGTCCTTTGTGTTAACACTATATGCAATATTGAAGTGTTTTTCAGGAGTCATGAATAATAATAGGAATGCCACCTTTTTATTTTCAGCCTGGTTTTCATACGAACATATGAATTTTTTAAAAATCAAATAACATCGACGCCATTTTGAATTTTCAATGACGCAAGAGCGAGCGTATACGGCACTCGAAATTAACAAAATTCAAATAAATGAGAATACAGCACTGAAAATAAAGGTAGAAAAAAATTGCGTCTATTTTTAAAGTTATTTACGAGATTTTTGCGTTCAGATTCCTACAGTAATAAATATGTGTGTGTATAAATAGCACCGTCACGCGATTTCAGTTTTGCCGTGAAAATTGTATTTCGCAGTTGACAAGTTAGAAAAATCTTATTACAATTTAAAAATGCAACTTGAAGAACAGATGCGGATCGCCATTGCATATTTCCGAGAGTAATTTAGTCTATTTGAACGCGGATGTTCCGAGAAAAACGTCTACGCCCGTGACTCACGTACAGGACTCATCTCACGATACACTTGGCGAGGACTACCTGTCCTGATTACTAATGAACTTGACTTGGCTGCTTTTGTATGACTTGAATGTCCAAGTTCGACCATACAACAAAAGTTGGGAGCAGTGTCCAGCGGCGTTGCTTTTCATTCGTTTTTCCGATACACATTTGAGAGATCCCGGATTAAATTAATGTCGTGGACGAATGTAGTCTTTCCCAAAAACAATCTATATCGTTTTTATCTTTCTTCGAATCACGCTCTTATGTTAAACGCTGTTTGGAAACATTCAACGCAGGAGGGTTGCGAGCTTAATTACCAAACATTATTGTCAGTTTCTGGAAATAACATTTTATAGCTAATACTCAGGATGGAAAGAGTAAGTTAAGGATATAAAGCAGAAAATAAACTTCTTGTAAAAAGTTGTCCTGCACATCAAAGAACTTGGGTAATTCAAACTGTAGAAACTTTCAACATTTCGTTTTAAGCCAGTGCATTTGAAATTTTCTACAAGGAACTTACTGAAATTTCCAGTATCTTCTCTACAAAGTTCCGGTATCTTCAACCCCAATGTTATTTAACAGACCGCGAATTTGCAAACTTCTTTAACTTCCTAGAACTGATCTTAACTTGTAGTTCGCTTACTTCCTTTAAAGATAGCTAATAATCAATTTTCCATGTGGCTGAAAATTGGGTATTAATAAAGCGCTGTAAGTGCCTCGCTGGGTATTGATTTTCAGCTTCTTCATCACTGCTTTATACAATTACAAGAGGATTACTTATGCTGGTTTGGTTTACTAAATTAAAATCCTTTTTCAAGGGATATATGTATATGCACGTTTCACGTTGGAGCTTATAACGAATGTATATATAAGATATTAATATACACAGGTTGAAACAAAAGTTGTCTATTTATTGTTGCGCAAAAAAAAATTGAAAATTGCAAAATATTTGAGAAAATATATTTAAAATGTTGGTATCTTTTTATCAATAAATTTTGGCACTGTATTACTGTTTCAAAATTTTTCTGTCGAATTATTTTATTTTAAGGCCTACCTTTCTACAATTGCCGATTTCATTAAACATTTTAGAGATCTTAAAAAATGTAAAACTAGGTTAACTTGAATATTAAGGACATCACAAAGTGCGGTGAAAAATGAACTGCTGCAACCAGTACTCAAAGGAAAAACCTTCGACCAAAGCTGTCCTGGGAAAGAAAGCCAAGAAAAAAGCTGTACCATGCTTCTGTAACTTAGGCTCAACATGAAAATTATATATTTTCTCGTTTTTCCCATCTTTAGGACTCACATTGATGCATGGGAATTTGGGGTCTCGCATCCCAATTTATTTTTTACATTGTTTATTTTTTTCTTTCCATAAACCTTCAGATACAACAGTTGTGAATTAGTCAAAAACAATATTTGCAGGGTGGGAATTTTAAAGTGGCGATCTATAATGCATTTATTTCCCATTGGGCATGTTATTCACTTGTATGGAATGCATATATTCCATCAGGACTGAAATTGTTACTATGACAAAGGGTCTCCAGGTCATGAAAATGATAATTGGAGTCCTTGGAAGCCCTAAGATGTACTAAAATACTGACGCATTTAAGGCACACGTTTTTATCATCAGAAATACTAATTTTATTTGTTTTATGAAAAAACATCGTTTCTCACAATATCCTTATGAGAGAAGAGAAGACAACTTAAAAATAAGGCAAACCAAAAGGTTCACAATTTCAGCATAGTTTTTCAGACAAAATTTGATTTTCCGAAACTTTCGATAGGCTTAGGTTTATTCAACACTTTCGGCCTGTTAGATTATCTTGAATTGGATCCATGAGTATTTTGCACCACAAACCAATAATACCAAAAGATTTTGACTTTGCCACAGGTTAAAATGGATTTAAAGCCCTTAAGATGGTCATACGGACGTTTAGGGACTTCCCAAGCGGTTTTGCGTCGACTAACTTGCGGGAGGGATGGGT
>JAHWXV010190925.1:0-16590 GCA_024586415.1 Phrixothrix hirtus | reverse complement strand
ATACATTATTGATTAGTATATATTTTGTATATTAAATAAATTGTATTTTATACCAGTCAAAAAAACCGAACGAACTTATTTGCCAACCTGATACATTAAACCCAACAAAACTTTTATTTGAACACAATCCGAAGGCCTAGCATTTCTTTCTCTTGTGAAATTAATTGTATTTGCGAAATGTATTTATTAGTATTTTCAACAATTATATTTAGCATTTCTTGCAGGAAAAATAGCTCCCAAGTCTCTAAAATTGATTTTGCGTTCTTTGAATATTTTGTTACACTGGGTAAGTTTATTGTCATGTTGGACTTTCAAATTTGCACTCTTTTATTGGGGCAATGTTTATTCCACATTGATGTTTTGTCTCTTCCTATGTAATAAGTATGTTTAAATTTTTTATTTGGTATTTCCACTTCTCCATCACTAAAATCACCTTCTTGCTCTTTGTTGGAATCACTTTCGTGCACCTCAACTTAATCTAGGTCAGAATCTGATTGTTCACTATCAAATTGGTCATCACTATCTAGTTCTTTAAACAATTGATGTAAATGTTGCTGATCTCTTGCATAATTCATAATTATTGCTCATTAAGGTTAATTGTAAAACTTTCCACTGAATCCAATATAATACGAAATAAAACACCTCTCTTTAGAAACAAGTTCTGTTCTAATTACATAAACGGTTGCACTTAGTCTGGGAGTCCCAATTCCCCCCTAACAGCCCAATTATTAATGCAAGTTATTAGATACTCATGGAAAATGGGTAAAGTACTATTGTATGAAGGTATTATGTGAGGGGATCATATATTCTCAACTATTTATATATTATAAGTAAGTCAATGCAGGCAGGGTCTATTAGAATAGGCACGACCACTGTAGGGTTGAAGACAACATAACATTAACATAAAAAACATCTGCTCTAAAGTTAAATAAGCTAAGAAAAGTTCACTTTTTTTTGGCTTCTCAAAAGTACAATATTGTAAATGTTTAGATCACACTAAACCGTGATCAATTAATTCATTTGTTGTCCCAAAAAATTGGAATATCAAAATTACAAGGATATGTACATACTTTTCATTGATAACCTACCACAGGTTTGACTAATAAAAGTTTTTGTCTCATCAAAGTTCAACTGTATTTTTTGGCCTTAAATTTCTATAAGTCAAGTTTTTGATAATTTAAAAAACACACCTTTTTTAGTACTAATAGTAATTTCTATTCAAATGCCGCTAACAAAATAAAAAAATATTAATTAAAATTTTCTAAATGAAACTTGTAACAACATTAAATAGAAGGTGTATCCAGAAAGTAAGTTTGATTGGCACATACCTATACCTCTCAATTCTCTTTATGCTCATATATGTCACGCCTTTTATATTTAAATTGGATTGAGTTAGAAGGTTTTTAAATACAGTATAGGTTAAAAGTAGGAGTAAGAATTTGAGGAGTAAATCAGTTTTTATTAATGAACCAATTATACTTTTATATTTAGTAAATGCTTAACGTACGGAGACTTTGAGTGGAATTCAAAAACCACACTAAAACAGCCCTAAAACTTAAAAGAAACCCTAACCTTCAATTTTGAAATTTTTAAATGACAGTGGTAGCCTAACTTTAAGGATTGATGAGAGAAAAATGAGTGGACCCTCAAGGATAGTAATAGGTTCCCTTATCTTTCACTCAACAATCCCTATTTGGCTAGTATAATAATTTAAAAATTTCAATGTTGAAGATTGGGGTTTCTCAAACTTGAGGGCTGCTTTAGTGGGGTTTTTGAATTTCACCCTTATTTTCCTACATATGGAAAATGACCTCTAATGGCAGTCATACAAATTTGGGCTATTTCAATTGTTTGTTCATAACAGTATTTATGCTAGGATTACCTTATGTGAAAAACTGTTTGAGTTTTCATGCACGCTAAAGGATTATGAGCGTATTTGGTAAACTCCTTGAAGTTTATATGCTTAAAAGAATGACAATAAACTTCCCTTAAAGATAGACATGCACAACAAGATTTTTAAGGAATTTAACAAAGAACCATATACAAAATGACTAAGACAATAAAGTAATTACACGTTTTCAATATTTGAAAATTTGTCTCAGCATTATATAGGCATGAATGTATAATTAAAAATTTAGTTTTCTAAATATCCACATTTAAAATTGAAACTTTAAATGATTTTTCCCAGTTATTTTTTTATTTTTTAAAGGAATTAACTAAGTCCTTTAAGCATTCTTGACAATTGTCAATAATAAATTTTACATACCATAACGCATTCAAAGTATGTACTCACAAGCAAAAGATACTTAACACTACTAGATATTCATTTCAAGTGTGAGATATTCAATCAGCGGTAAGCATCATGCATAAACTCAACCTTTCCCTTGCTAGCTAACATGCTCCACATGTTGAGATATTTACACAAGTTATGATAATCATACTTTAAGTTATGTATTTGTAACTATGAAAGTTTTAGTTACTTAATAATTGTGGAACATGCATGCAAAAACCAATAAATCCACTTTTGATTATTTTAAAAAAAACATAAAAAACTTCTAGAGAAAAATCCTTTCAAAACTCTTTTTAATGACAGGATGTTAAGGTGTAGACTTTGTTAATAAATTTTGAAACAAATTAAACAGCATGTGTCTTTAAAATAAAATGAATGGATTTATGGGGTTTTGCTGGCAATTTGAGTTTTAATTGTTAATTATGTGTTACTTACTAGTATTTTTCAAGATATAGATGCGAAACTTTTTTCGTCACTATATATAACTAATTCCTACGAGGGGACTCCGATATTAAAGGTACAAAAGAAAATTTCACGAGCATTTTTATTTACAGAAAATATTTAATAGTGTCACAAACAACCACATATGTTTAACTATTTTTCAACATAATCACTATAAACATTAAGGCATTTATTCCAGCACAATACCAGTTTAAACATCCCCTCGCAGTAGTACGGTTTGTTCAATTAATTGAAATACTCTACAATGGTGGTTTGCAATTCATCTTGATCTGCAAAATGTTTCCCCACTAAAAATTTCTTTAAAGGGCTGAATAAATGAAAATCTGAGAGGCCAAATCCGGACTATACAGAGGATGTTGCAAGACTTCCCAATTCCGTTGACACCCACAGTTGTGTTTGATTCGACATGTGAGGCCTTGCATCATCGTGCAAAAGTTTGACCCCCTCACTTAATCATCCTGGCCGTTTTCTTTCTAATAGCCATTCACAATTTTTGAAGAGTTTCACAATATCTGTCACTGTTAATGGTAAGGCGCAGTTCAAGGAATTCACACAGAAGTAGGCCTGCACTATTCCAGAATACTGTAGCCATGGTTTTTCAAGCAGATGATAAAGTTTTGAATTTTTTGTGAACTGGGAAAGCTGGATGTTTCCACATCATGGATTGCTTTTTTGTCTCTGCAGTGAATTCATTAACCCAGATTTCATCTCTTGTAATGATGCTTTCGATGAAATAATCCCCTTCCTGCTGATATTGGGTGAAATGTTGCAGTGAAGCACTGATTAGTTTGTTTTTTTGGTCGTCGGAAAGCATTTTCGGTACCCAACGGACCAACACTTTACGAAAGTTTAAGCCACTTATGATTTCATGGACGCAACTTTTAGGTATACTAGTCATTTCAGCAATTTCATGAATTTTAACGTGACGATCTTCCATGATCAAACCTTCGACAATTGTGCAGTTTTCATCCGTGTGTGAAGTCGTTTTGTTTTCCGGATAATCGTTTAGTTCTATTTGCTCACTTTGAAATTTTTTGCACTAAACAGGGACTTCCTTTCGGCTTAAAACATTTGGACCATAAACACCTTCTATTCTGCGATGAATTTTGCTGGGATTAGCCCCTTCGACCTGCAACAGTTTGATAACTGCACGCACTTCAAACTTAGAATATTCCACGATTGCACACATCATGTTTACTTGCTTTTAAAATAATAGACATTTGAACAAAACAACACTATGCATTATTCAACTACACAAATGACAATGTTACGTTATGCATATAATGTCAATATTGCACATGCACTGTTTATTCCACAGCCACCTGTATCTTTAATATCGGACTCCCCATATATTAGCGCTAACACTGGTCAACACACAATTTGCTGCCGGACATTTTTTACTGTTTCTAGATAATTTGGGTGTGCTGAACCTAAAAATACCCTCAGATTTGCTCAGTCAGATTGGTTTTAGAAAATACAACAGATTATATTTTTAAGCTTTATAGGTACCCATATATGTAATGCTGTTACTCATCAAAGAAACTAGACACGAATGAAAAAAGACACTTATTGTACATTAAATACTTACAAAAATTATAATGAAAGCTATCTACCATAAACCTTAACCTAACCAGATTCACAGCAAAAAGTTGTTATTTGGCATCACTTAGAAACTTCCTTTTATATGATTTTTTTGCAAAAGATTTAAAAGGACGGTCCTTTTGAAGACTCCAACAATAATCGGCCATCATATGAATATGCCATCTGCCCTGATATCTTACTTCCATAGTTTTTATATCCTAGTAGAATCATCCCCCCTGTTCGTCACTTAGGTTACTAAGATTTTCTGGGAAATGGTTTAAGTGACTGTGGAGGTAATGAATCTTAATGCTCATATGACAGCTGTGTTTGTTAAAATTGATGAGCATGTCTTCCACTATATCCTGGTAATTTTTTCGATTTATTGTTTCCAAGAAAATTTTGCAAAACTTAAAAAAGAAAAAGACTATGCATTAAAGCCAATTTTAGTCATCGATTCTGTAAAATGAGAATCTTTTATAAGTTGCCTTATCTGAGGTCCATTAAATATTCCGGCTTTCAATTTTTCTGTAAGTGCAGGGAATTTACTGGACAAGTATTCAAAACAAGGACCATTCTGATCTAAGGCCTCTACTAATTGTTTCATAAGTCCTAGTTTAATATGCAAAGAAGTCTTCAGAGTTGCTTGTCTCCAGACTAAATGAAAATAATCTTCTTTATCTGGGCACCACAATTACATACTCCAATAATAGGGAAAAAGATCTTTTGTCATTTTTCTCTCAGGAAGATAACATGTGAGAGATAACAAGTGAGATATCAGGGCAGAAGGGATAATCACATGATTGCCGATTATTGCTGGAGTTTTAAAAGGACTTTCCTTTTAAATCCTTTGCAAAAAAATTATATAAAAGGAAGTTTTTAGGTGGTGCCGAATAACAACTTTTTGCTGTGATACTGGTTAGGTTAAAGTTTACGGCAGATAGCTTTCATAATAATTTTTGTAAGTATTTAGGTCTATTTTTCATTCATGTCTTGTTTCTTTGATGTAGCAGCACTACATATATTAGCCTCTATCTTAAAAATATGATGTTGTATTTTCTAAAAATGATTGATTGAGCAAATTCAAGGGTATTTTTAGGTTCAGCACACCCAAATTATTTAGAAACAGTAACAAAAAATGTTCTGCAGCAAATTGTGTGTTGACCAGTGAATTGTAGATTACACAGAATTATAAAAATGTTTACACATTTGGTGAATATGTTGTATCTCGAAAACTAGAGCTGATACGAATGAAAGCTATATATATTTAGAATCAGCACGTCCAAAATAACGAAAATCAGTTGTCTTTTTCCCTGCAGCAAAACAAACATTTTTTTGTTGGACCGTGTAATAAAGTAATACTGTTAGAAACATTAATCTAGACATCGATAAACTTATTGTCTGTCTTATTTTTCAAGGTATACATACTAACTTTTTTGTATCACTATATGTAAAAAAACTTTGCTACTTTTCCAATCTTAGCATATTAGTAAATGAGTGTTTCAAGTTTCATATTAATCATATTAGTTCTTTCCAAGATTAAGGCGCGAACAGAAGGCAATAAAGAGACAGACCAACATTGAGTTTACATGAATGGGTAGACTTTGGCCCTTATTTTCATGCAGATCTAATGGGTTTTCTTGGAATCTGGGTTTACCATCGTAAACATGTCGAAATTAATAAAATGGGATACCCAATTGAAAAATGATAAAAATTGAATTTATCAGTTTTTGCATACATGCCCCATAATTAATGTTGTATTAAATAAATAAAAGTTGATAGTTCTTGGTTGAACAAAAGTAATCTTTATCTGTCAAGAGAATTGATCCAAGTCTTATTCATAATTCTTTATTTGTTGCTGTGTGTTTATCTCCAAAAACATCAGACAGGCTGGTTAATCAGCATACTTTCTTGTGTCATGTAAACACAGCATTAATGATTGCCGCTTTAGCACTCAGAAGTTCTGCATGGACATTCTCCTTGAGCTGCTCAAGTGTATGCAAACTATTCAGTCTTTCGGATACTCCCAAAGGAAATAATCAGAAGCTAAAAAATAAGACAAATGCAATAGCCAATTGATTTTACAATTTTTTTAAATTAGTCACTTGCCGAACACATTTCAGAACAATTTTCCACTACAGTTTTCAGTCGTACTCTAGCATCACTCACTACTAACAGTTAAAACAACACCGTCGCCGCTTTTACTTACTTCTATCGAGATTACCTTGCACCAAACGGTATTTTGATAGGGTGCAGTAAAAGCTGATGCATTATTTTTGTTTTTATTTGTAAGGCAGAAACATCAATTTAGTTTATTAATAAAGCCATCTAAATAAAAATGGGCTTTGTCAAATATGATGAGATGAATAAATGTGATCCTCCCTGGCCTTTTCCTGGATGTGAATTGCATAATTTAGGTATTAAGAAAGAACAATAATTTTAATTCCTGCGCCAATTGTATTTTGTAAGGAAACACTTTGAATGTTTTTATTAAGATTGAATTTGCCTTAAGGATGTTCTGAACAAACCTAGTTCTCTAGAATGACTTAATATCTGTGCTTCTGCTTCAGTATTGGTTCAAACTTGTTCAATGCTGTCTATCTAGAAAGCTGAACATGACTAATCACTGAAGCTCTTCTCTCAAAACCTTTCATGAGCTTCTGAATCATACATCTATTTCTTACATTGAAAAGCATCAGCAGCAAAATCTTTGTGTCAGTAATAAACTTGCCACTTGTAAAGTCTTTTAATTTGCTGCACCATGTATTTAAAATTTATATATAAAATCTGTTTTATGAATATTTTAATAATTTCAATTAGTAAACTTAGCGAAAGCATCCCATATATTACACGTTTTTGGATTTTCTTTGATTTCAACAGATATGTAATTGATTCTTTGTTGTTATAATAATAAGAAACTTTATTTCCATAATTCCTGTTAATTGTGAAATCATCTTTAAGCATTTTTAATTTAACAAATTGATCCCTTGTGGCAATTCATATTAAAGGACCTCTTATTCCAGTTATGTTTATTTAATTAATCCTGCCAGATAAATTACATAGTTTTGTTAAAAAGTACCTTAATAAAATAAATTTATTGAATTTTAAAATATAAAGGCAGCTGTCCCTATATTTTTATAAATGGGTATCATCTAGGTGCTTTCCAAAGCGTATTCTGATGCCTCAATCATATAACAACAAGGTCATGCTGTACAAGTTTTATTATGTAAATAATGACAAGTTTTACTGTGAGGATTTATCCTGCAAGATGCTTTGTTTTAAAATCAGAATTTCCGATTGGTGAGTTCAATTCTATTTCTTGATGAAATGTCCCTGTCTTTTTTTGGCATCACTTCGATTCCAACGAGCGATTGATTAACATGTAGGGTTGTTTTAAAAATGCAAAAGTAAAAAATGTCTATTTTTCTTTTCCGGTTTGGTGACCAATTTTGTGGTGCATATTATTTTCTTTTAAAGAAAATTCAACCAGCTATTAGGCAGTGCTTCAATGTAACTCTTGTTAAGAGAAGAATTATAAAAATTAACCAAGCCATTGATATGTGTTATTTAAAAGGCACAGTAAACTAATAAATTAATAGTTAGGGTTGGGCACCACAGATTTAAATAATCTGATTTTTTTTAATATTCCAAAAAAATTATTATCTTTACTGTCAAAATTTCCAAACTCTTACCTTTGACTAATTCGCTCCGGCTTAGAAACATGGACCTCATTACCTCTGGGTGTAACCAAATAATCTCCAGAATTGACATAAATTATTGTACTTAATGTACAAATAAGTAAATTTTTGGTTTATTAAAATATTAAATTGTAAAGACAACAAATGACGAACAGGCAATTCATTTTAAATTTCAATATCTATACTTAAAATCATAAATTTGGCACATTCTTTTAAAATTAAGGCTGCCAAAAGTTCTTAATACGAAGGTGTATAATTTATAAGCAAAAAGAAAACAATGTAATTATACTGTCAAATTTAACAATGATGATTATTATCTTTTAATTACACAACAATTAAAACTTATAATTAAATATTCAATAATTATGCACCCCACAAATAGCAATCTATGGCGATTTATAATTGACCACAAAAACGAATGCTGATTAGTTATTTGTATTTAACATTTACAGTTGTTTTTGTCGGCAATTTCAAATTCAAATGTGTAATAATGTCAAAATTAACTCACAGTTCATTAGTACTGTACTTTTTTGACTTATATCTTCGCTTCCCAATAATTTCTGGAGAAATATAACCAAAAATTTTCCCGTTTTGAGACAGACTGTCACTTCTACGTTTCCTCCACCAGCTATATGTGTGAAATTACTATTCTTTTGGGATACAGTTTATAAAAATTGGCAGAACATCAATCTCTTCTGTTACTTTAATCAAATTTCACCTGTTGACTTCCTGACACAATCACTTTTCATAATTTAGTTTCACATGTGCTTACTTAAGCATTTACTAAATCAATTACCAAGGGTTGTAAAATTATTCATCTCCTTGTTGATAACAATATGTGTTTTCTATCATGGTTATTTATCCACGTACTAACTCTTTTACGTCCATTTTCAAAGTAATAACTATCCCTTCTCTGTAGGCGCGACAAAATTATTTTAAACAATGATTGGCTGACTTCTTTTTTAAAAATTCCTTTTCACGGTCTGATTTTAATCTACACCCTTTTTAGACTTGTCCAAATCCTTTCTGATGATATCTTACATGTTCACATAGAAATTGTTTAATCAGCATAATACATGCTTATTCCAGGAAATGTTTACACAAAAAATTCATTGCGCGTTTTGTTATTTTAAACTACATTACAACCATGATTTGTTAGTTCCTTACATAGAAAGGTTTTATTAATCACCTATAGACTTAACTTATGTTAGTGAATAAAATTTGAAATGTATAAAATATTGCCTCAATGGAATTTATCCATTTCCTTATTTATACTACATATTTACTCAAAATCGAGAAATTACTTCTTATCTGTACTCAATTTCTTTTAAAATTAAAAAAGCCAAACCTTAATGGCGATTTGTATTAAGCATAATTATTTAACTTTCCAATAAAATTATGTACCTACACTCAACAGTAAAATAAATACAATAACCTTTTTTTATTCAGGGATAAAATGAAATAAAAATAAAATCAAATTTAAGTGTTGAATTCTGTATCATTACACCATGCTAGTCCGTCATCTTATAGTTCAGGATGCTCCTTTAAGTTTAAAGGAAATATTAGTAGGGTCCATTAAATGAAAACTAAAACAAGAACGTTAAACTGAAATTATACAGCATCTGCCTGTGTTCAAGTAAGTCCATTGAACTTTATTGTGCTTCAGCCTCAGCAGGAGAGAATTCAAACTTCAAGTTAAAAGCTCAATTGTTATTCTAATTATTATAAACATTATTAAATTTCAGTTAATACCAGAACTTGAGACTGTTGCTTAAAGATAACCAAGTGTTCGTAAAATAAAGATTTGTAACTATCATATACAGGATGTAATGAAAATAGCGTTCGTCCTTGTAACAGGTGATAGATAACATCAATATAAACAAAATAGTCATATACAACAACAGTCAAAACGTAACGGTTTTCCTCAAAACATTGCCACAACAATAGTCCACAACGAATGATTATTTTTAATGAAAGTTGCCCAGAATATAGTTCTTCCTATACAAAACAAAACATTTAATATAATTTTTTAATAAAGATAATGGTTAAGCCAGAATTTAATAAAATATTACTTAAAATTATAAATTCTACTAAATAGAAACTTGGCAACACTTAAAAATTCAGAAAACTTTTCATTCATGAACAGAGGTCAAATACCATAATATAATACACAAATAAGTATAATATTATTAGTTTATAACTTAATAGGTGGTTGTAAATATTTTGTACTACATTGAAGAAAAGCATTTTGTTATTCATTCAGGACTTCCTTTTTTGTTACAAAGAAATAGTTAACTCTATTTGTAATCAATGTAATCAAGTAGGAGTTTAGACTAATATTACATGAAAACATCAATATGTTAGTCGTAACGTGCACTTTGCGCTAGATGTAATGAAATGTTTAATAACCAAGAACTTAATAATTTGCATTACAGTTTTCGGTGGCATAAATTTTCACCTATTATATAAACCGTGTTTTGTTGAATCAATGTAAATGGTAAATTATTATAACTTGAAAAGTAGCAGTTAATACAGAATAAATGGCAATCCAATCTTGACATCGTTGTAGTTGTCAATAAGCTCTATTTTACGTTTAACTTTTGCATGACAGAGTTGGTCTAATTACGATTGTTAATTTACATTTGTGTACAGTACATATTTAACTATTTCTCCTTCTTGGGTTATAGTTGATGAAAAAAATTTTATTAATTGACCCTAATATTAAAGTAGTGAAGTTTCATGTACTGTATCAATTATTCGAAGTTACATTTGAATTACCGTAAAGTTTAAATTATACATTGTGTATAATTTTTGTCTTATACAATAGGTAAAAATTATAAGCAATAGTACATTGTTTTCTTAGTTACAAATGGTACTGTACGATTTCTGTTGCCATCTCAACCCTCATATAATTTATGATCTTAAAAAAATGCTTCAACGTAAGCGCTAGCAATAATCTGTTCTTCCAATACAACTTTTATTTATTCAAATTCTGAGTAATTCCGTTATTTTTGTAATCGCTTTTTTAAAGATACATAGTTCCTTCATTGTTATTGCTTTAAAATAATAGATGATGATCAAGCTTTACTTGCAATGCAGTCCTTTTTTCCGCAACCGTTGTATTAATTGTTTAACCAGCTTTTCAGTAATTATGTTAATTTCCTGAATTTTGTAATTAATGTATATTTACCACTGTTGTTTGTATTGGCCTTTTATATTTGCTACCAATTTTCAGTTTTAATGCGACTAACTTATTTAATCTCCATTTTAACAATTTATTTACAAAATGGCCTCCTTTACATAAGCCAGTTCATTTGAACATCTTTATTATTTTCACTGCGCGTTCTCGTCTGTGGCTTCCTACCACCAATTTACAACTTGCACTTCCAGCTTTTACATATTTTTGACAATAATTTTTATATAAATTTAACTTATTTCTACATATTACCGATTATTTCAACTCTCATCTTAGGTTTATAAATCTTGTATTTTGTTCTTTTGAACATTTTAATTTTTATGTTTTCCTTGTATTTTTATTAATTTATTGTAACCTAACATATCTTGTAGCATGTGATCATTTAAATTTCAGTTCCCAGTAGGCTATGAAAAACATTCATGTTTTAGTTTAATCCATTGTCAGTAATAATTATCTGTCAAATTGACAATTTGAATTTGTCATATTTTACAGAACGTTTTAGAGAATTTAAAACAAAGTTAACAAATGCGTTGGATGCAATGGTCATCAATTCATACATTTATTGTAAATAAATTTCCTATTTTAATTTAATAATAAAGTTCTTCCGGCAATTTATTGACATACAATTTGCAGGTTATGAATTGTCTTTAGCTAGCATGCATGTGTCGAAGCTACACCCTATGGAAAAATTCCATAGCTTACTGGAAACTGAAATTTAAATGATTGCATGTTATAAAATTACAGAATAATATTTTATTTACTAATAAGTGCCGATGTTTCAATTTACAGTTAATTCAATAATCTATTCAATTATCTTGCCTCGCATTGTGACAGCCAATTTTTCAAAATGTAAACTTGTACACAAAGCAATTTGATACCTTTGATTTTACGACAAGTGAACATCATTGAGGACAGCAGCCTTTGAAGTTTAAACCCTCCATAATTGTTGTAATTTATGACTCTTTCAGGTGGGCACCACCAATAAACATTTTTGCCATTGCAGGAAATTATTTACATAACAGAAAATGGGTCAGTATGGTGGAAATAATTTGAATGCAAGGCTACCAAAGTGGAGTAACTTTAATTTGAAATATCTCGCTAATGGTTGGCGATAGCAAAAAAAGTTATACCACATTTTCTGCTCTATTTTCGATTTCCTACCATATGTTAGAAGAATGTGCACTATTTGCTTTAAACCCTGTATATATAGGGTGGTCCATACTATTCCACCTGACCTTGTGCTATTTAATTACTGTAGAATAAATATGTGTCACTTCTATATTTGTGTAATTATGTCTAGAGCTTAATTTAATTCACACAATGTTTTGAAAACTGGGATCCCAAAATCATACTATGTGTATAATTTAACTGTTGATTCCTGATTTAACTTTAAATTGATATTTTATATTACCTTGACTCTGAATTGTGGCTTTTGCAACCTTCTCTAATCTGTTTATTTTACCTACAATGTTTTTAATTCAGTAGCACAGACAACTATTTTTTTCAGGTATTTTAAGTTGAACATATTATACATTGTGAACAGTGATCTCTGGCTTCCTAGTTTAATTAACCTTTATATAAATATTAATGATAAGATTATATAATTTAGTAGTATAGTCAACACTTAGAACAACTCATTTCAAGCGTCATGATTAAGTCCTCTCTCCTGATTTTTGACTATAGCAATTCCTATATAATTGTAATTAATCGTTGTCTTGTACATTTCTGGCTTAGAAGTTAAGGTACAGTAATTATTAACTTGAGTCAGTGGCGCCCTCTATCTTTACTGATTAAGGTGACTGTCACAAACAACTGTAGTTAACAAAAATCACCTATCCTGCTAGCAGCTGGTGGCAAAACTTCACTTTGAAAGTGTTATAACAAGCCTTCCTAGAGCTTAAAACTGTTTTAGACTATGGCACACTTTGATGCTAAAATTCTACTGGTTTTACTCATACATTGTAAAATTATCCATGATAAATTTCCAACACTCAGTTATAATATGACATATTACCACAAAACTTTGACATGGTAATAAAAATCTACTTTTTAAACTTAAATAAAAGAACTTACTTTCTGAATAACCTTCTATCAACAAAATTATAATTTTTTGAAATATGTCTTAACTTAAAATAATTAATTTTTTAATTGTTACCTCGAAGTTCATTATCGACATTTAAAATAGGAACTACTTCTTCTGTGAGTGCAAGCAATTTTTGTGGCTGATAAAGATTAGTCGATGCTGATAAATTCAACGGTATAGGTTGAGTCCAAACAAGATGAGGACATTGAGGTAAAGCTCTGGGTTGGGAATCTCCAAAATGACTTTCCAAAACTTTGGAATATCTGTAAAGTCGATTTCCTTCCATTCTCTGAGGGACTTCTGTATTTACCTGTAATGAACGGTCATTCATTTCGTTATGTTTAAATACCGTAGGCAAATGAGACGTTGAAGTAAATTCCAAAATGGCATCTAACATCCAATAACAGGCTTTTTCTAGATGATTAGCATCTAAACAGTTTGAATCACCATAAACTACAACACGGCCACTCTTTTCAGATACTTTGGTTTGTAAAAGTCCTAAAATCGGGACAAGATATTTTTTCTCAATTGCATTATTTGTACCCATAACCTTAAAATTTTAAAATATAATAAAAGCACTATCAAAGAGTAAGGGTATATAGAAATCACTTTCCAAAAATGCTTTGTTCTTTCGTATGTAATTTCAATGGCATTGGCCATTTGAATTGGTACTACAACTAGAGATGGGTGCATCATCTCATTCATTTAGAATGTGAGTTATGATTCATTCAAATTTTGTCAGATTTGAGTTTTTTCATGTCAAATGGATCAATTTTCCCCACCAAATGTTCCCTATAGCATGAAACTAAACTGTGTAAAATTTGAATGCAAGATACAGGGAGTCTTTTAGAGTGATACTGCAAAATATTATGCATACTGTGCAATGATTTTGGTCAAGTTTAAGAGGGTCTAAAATTGGTACTAGTAGCAAAATAAGGGGGATATATCAGGAGTAGCAGTGCAACTTTGTATTCAACACACTGTTAAACTTTTATGTTACATTAGATCCAAGTTAGGGCAAAATCAATTACAATAAATTTTCAATCATTTTGTCACTACAATAATTTTTTAATAAAGTTTATTGATTGTTCTTTAGTAGGTCTGCAGTGAAGTTACTTGTTATTAGTTCTATCAAATTCTAACAATTATTTGTAGGTACAGTACAGTATGCAAGGGTGTGTGGATCAAATGTTTAGTTTGCAGCAAACGGCCAAGAAGTTTTTGCATGTTAATGAGAAAATGTATTGTACGTTTGTGGATTTAGAGAAATCGTATGATAGTGTGAATAGATGCAGGTTATGGACAACTCTGACAGAGTATGGTGTATAGGGAAAACTACTGAATGCAATAAAAGCAATGTATGATGGAAGCAGAGCGTGCGTGGGAGTGAACGGTACAGTTAATGGGTACTTTGAAATTGAGCAAGGTGTGAGACAAGGATGTGTGATGTCTCCTTGGTTGTTTAATATATTTATGGATAAGTGTGTGAGAAATGGATATGCAAAACACTACTTAACTCTGGAGACTTTCCTTGGTAACTTCCTACAACAATTTTCTCAGAGAAACTGATTAGTTTGTGTAAAAGAGCATCATAGGTGTAAGGAACATGGCAAGTTAAAAAAATTGTTCCAGCCATTTTCAAGAAAATCACAAAAAAGTAAAAATCACAAGAATAAAGTAGCACTTGCAGTCATTCGATTTTAAAAAAATTTTTATTAAGACATGTTAGGGAGGTAACTTAAATATAAAATTTCACTTTTTTAAAGTTTTCAAGATATATTGACCACTCATATAAACACATACACACAGACCAATTTCTAAAAACATTTTTTTCGGTCTTAGGGGATCTGAAAACATGTATTTCCGCTAAAAACTGGACATCCAAAATGTTGACTGAAAACGTAACTTTATACTATATTTCATATAGGACAAGAGAAAAATGATTTAAGATTATTTTTGCAGTTTGATACTTTTTAACTCTGAAAAACTTGTGCATTAATAAACATTGACAATTAACATTAAATACTTTTAAACTCTTTTTCAGTTGTTGAATTTTAATTTAAAAAAAAATTGAACAGAAAATGGATCCTGATTTACTACTTCGCACGATTGATTGTTTGGATAATTCTGACCTTTTTTTAGTAATTTTAAAAAAGGCTTGCCACTAAATGAATTCCAGACTGATCAGCGGACTGCTGGACGCTCTGGCCATAACCTTGAAATAGATTCAAGAATTTGCTTCCATCATGAAACTTTGCTTCTTACACGGTTTAAGTTCTTGCAAAAGCACTACTGTAATCTTGCAAACAATCATGTTGTTCACACTTTGAACACTATTAGAACACTTTTGGATATGGTTTGAATTACAACTAGGTGATTTTGACCAAATTTGAACTTTTGTAACAAGAACATCAACAAACTAAATTCAAATATGGGTGCTACATTTTTTCATCTATTCTTCTTCTTTAAAATAGCATATAATAAATAAACTCGCTGATAACATAGTTTAAAATTTTCTATTAAGATAATTATGCACATTTCTACAGGAAAAATATTTTTATTTGGTTGATAGACACACTAGTACTAATTGAATTGATAAATAACTTCAAATACTTAACTCTTTGAGGCACAGAATCACAAATTGAAAAAATGTTATTTTAGTAAGACCATTAACTATGACTAAAATAACTATGAAACTGCTAGTCCTAAATAAATGAAAATTTGTATATGAGATTCAAACTACCTTTGTATGGTAAATCAAGAATTTTGTTAAAATTGAATAACCGGAAGTACAACTTTATTTCTTATTTTTAGATATTTTCCGAATTTTCCGTTTTTCGTGATTTTCTCAAAATCAGCTTGTTTTAAAACTTATTTCATTTCTTACCCATTTAATGACCTTTTATATAGTTTAGGCCGTTTCTCAGAAAATTTTCTGTAAAGATAAAGATAAAGTAACTATGAAACTAAAAGTCCTAGCCAAATGAAAATTTATATTTGTGGCTGTTAAGTACATTAGTATGCCAAATCAAGAATTTGGTTAAAATCGAATAACCGGAAGTTTCACTTTATTTCTGTCATTTTTAGATATTTTCCGAATTTTTGTTTTTCGCGATTTTTTTTAGAAATCGGCTCTAACGTTTTCTTTAAAACTTCGTAAATTTCTTGAATACTTCATTCCATTTTACATGAATCAAGCTGTATCTCTAATAAATTTTCAAAAGTCGAGTAACCGGAAGTACTTAGTGTATTAATTGCGAACAATATATCTCAAAAACTAAAT
>JAHWXV010190917.1:0-11079 GCA_024586415.1 Phrixothrix hirtus | reverse complement strand
TATATATATATATATATATATATATATATATATATATATTAGCAGTTTCAATCGGATTGTCCTTACTAAAGCTAGTAATAATAACATTCATAAGTACGGAGTTTTGGTTAGTTTGAGAACGGGATAAGTTCTGATTATTGAATGAATTTGCATTATTATTCATAGTCAAATATATCTTGATTTCTTGGAAATCTAACCCTGCTATAAATATTTAATGTTTGGTGAGGCCTTTTTAAAC
The DNA here is from genome assembly GCA_024586415.1 of Phrixothrix hirtus. Taxonomy (NCBI): domain Eukaryota; kingdom Metazoa; phylum Arthropoda; class Insecta; order Coleoptera; family Phengodidae; genus Phrixothrix; species Phrixothrix hirtus. The sequence continues at coordinate 10,841 of JAHWXV010190917.1, read as the reverse complement.
TATTATTAAAATTCTTCTGAAATTATTACAGATTTCTGTAATTATTTATAGTCTATTTTTTTTGTTGGTTCAGCTTCGACTACTGATGGTCATTAGCTGTTCTTCAGTTTTATTATCTATATAATTACATTTATTGACATGTTATTATTTCGCCTTTTCACTTAGTTGACCATTATAGTTAATTGCGAGTGTTATTAAACTTCCTGGATGGCTTGTACATATTCTTTGTGTAGTTTTTGTTATATTTTCAGGAAGAGTCCTGTCGTTTTAAGGAAATACATCAATTTATTAGTTGCCGTATGCGTGTGGTCCAGTACCAGTGGCAAGTTTGACTTAGTTTTACTTGTTCTCGATTATTACTAAATGTTTGGCATTTCAATAGTATATGTTTGACTGTTACAGGCGCTCAACATGTTATACATATTGGTTGTTATTCTCCTCTTAGTAGATACATAGATGTTAAGTTCGTGTGCCCTATCTTTAACCTTGTCAGTACTACCTATTCCCTTCTATTAAAGTTGGACAGATGTTTATGTCGAAATATTTTTGGCTTAACATTCCTCAGCTTACAGTTTGTTTTATTACACTCATTTTGCCATGTTTTGTATTCCTTTGACCTATTCCATGCATTTACATCTGCTGGGGTAATAGTAATTTCCTTGGAATATCTATGTTCATTTACGGGTTGCTTTGCTGACAAATCGGCAATTTCATTGCCCTCTATACCAGCGTAGGCTGGGATCCATAGGAAGCTTATATGTTTTCGTATTTCTCCGAGCCATTGTAATGTGACCATTATTTCAATAATTAAAGGATCAGATATTTCAGGGTTTGTTAGGGTTTGAAGAGAGCTATTTGAGTCAGTACAGATAACATAGTTATTATAGTTTCTGAACTCACAGTACCGGATTGCCGGGTATATTGCCTAAAGTTTCGCTTTGAATATAGTTACTTTAGGGTTAAGGCTCCATGAATGTGCCTCCTCTGAAATGTAGAACACACTTCCTCCTCCTCTATCTATTTTTGACTCGTCCGCATATATAAATTTCGCATCAGGGCATCTTGAAATGTCTTCCTCATATTTGGCCAGTAGTAGTTCTTTGTTTTGGTTTTTTAATAGATAAGGATGCTTTAATATAATAGTATGTACCCTTTTCAACCAAGGTTCGAACTCTAGTATTTTTTTGTGAAATATTAGTGGGAAGTCTTGTCCTTCTAACAGCTCATGAAGTTTAAACACCTTTGATTTGGTTATCGTTGGTCGGTTTTTAGAAATATGGAGTTGCTCCTTATTAAACAGTGTTTCGTGATTTGAGTGATGAGGTTGTGCCCAAATTTTAATGTCATAATTAAGGAGGAGTCTATTCCTTCTAACCGTAAGTGAGGGCACTGGAGCTATCTAGTACTTCTAATCTTGATTGCATTGCTGACCAGTATACAATGCATCCACAATCGAGTTTAGGAAGGATTATGCTTTTATATATTTGTATTAGTGTCCCTCTATGAGTTCCCCATTTTAATCAGGATAGGCATCTCATAATGTTGATCACTTTTTTGCACGCGTTCTTAGTTCTTCTATATGTAGGCTCAATGTTAGTTTATAATCTAGAGTAATCCCCAGGAATTTGTGTGCATCCACTATTTCTATAAGTTCGCCTTGAATGTATAGTATTGGGTTTGGTTGTTCTCTACGCATCCTACAAAAGTGCATAGCTTTAGTCTTATTTAAGCTAAACATGTATCCTTTATTATCCGTTTCTTTGATAACTACAGTTATCGCCTTCTGTATTCTTAGTTGCATTTCCGCAATAGACTCACAGGTTATAAAAATAGTCAAGTCGTCTACATACAGGCATCTTTCTATGAATTACTCGACTTCTTTCACTAAACTGTTAACTGCAATTGTGAATAGGAATACGCTTAGGGTAGATCCCTATGGTACCCCATTTTGCAGGGTATGCTGTGTTGTGTACGTATTGTTGATTCGCACTTTAAATGTCCTGTTTGACAGAAAAACTTGTATTAAAATAGGTAATTTGCCTCTTGTACCACAATCAAATAGTGTTGCAATAATTCCATGGCTCCAGGTGGTGTCATACCCCCTTTCTAGATTAAAAACACCGCCATTATGTGTTTCCTTTCAGCGAAAGCATTTTGTATTTGATTTTCCATTTTAACTATATGGTCGATTGTTGATATACTTTTTTGAAAGCCCATCCACTATTCTTCAAGTAAATTTTTTGATTCTAGGAACCATGTAAGTCTACTTCTGATTGTTTTTCCAATATTTTGCTTAGACAGCGGGTCAGTGCTATAGGGCGGTAACTAGATGAATTAGATGGGTCCTTTACTGGCTTGATAATCGGGGATACAATAGCCTCGGGGGTGAATGCTTGATTTCCAAATATTATTGTACATATCTAAAATTATTGTGTTTGTTTCTTCCGGTAGATTTATAATAAATTCGTTCATGATCTGGTCTGGCCCTGGAGACGCTTTTTTTACAATTTTTTAGGACCTCATTTAATTCTACAAGTGTGAAGGAAGTATTGTAACTAAGATATTCTTCTGTTCTGAAGTTTATTTCGCATTACCTTAAGCATTTACATTTTAGGAATTCTTCATTATAGTTTTCGTTTGAACTAACTGTTTGAAAATGTTCCACAAGGGTATTGACAATTTTATTTTGTCCAACGATATCTGTACCGTTAATGCATAATATCGGTGATGGGGCAGAAAAATGTTTTCCCATAACGCATCTAATGTTGATACGTAGTTTTGCTTTCTAATATTAAATATTTGGCTTTCGCTTTCTATTTCTTAAACTTAAGATTTTCCCTATTCAGATTCCTTTTGAAAACATTGAACGAATGTTTTTTTCGCTTATTGCGTTGGATACTTCCTTGTTCCACCATGAGGCGTGTTTATTTTTCTTTGGTTCATTTATTTGTGGTACGGACTCATGCTGCTGCTAGAATGTTGTTGGTGATCTGACTAACTATTTCTTCTATGCTAGAGTTTGGTATCGACAAATTTTTAATATGTATTTCATATTCACGCCAGTTTGCTCTATTGGTGTACCATCTTTCAACACAACTTTGGTTAGTTGGATCCTTATTTGCAAATTCTATACTAATCGGGAAGTGTTCGGTGATGTTTCTATTGTGATTTACCTTCCATTGTAGGGTTGGAAAGAGGCATGGTGAGTATATCGATAAATCGATCCGTGACAGGGAATTCGACTTCGAATTGAGATATGTTCCGCTACCATCATTTAAAATTACAAGATCGTGTTACTAAATTACCTGTTCTATACTAATACCTCTCAAATCAGTATTTGTAGAACCCCAAAGGGTGTTATGTGCATTAAAGTCTCCAGTAAGTAGTATTGGTTGTGGTAGTTGCCAAATCAGTTGTCTTTATAGGCTATTTATAATTATTATTATTTATGTCACTTAAATTAGTTTCTAAGTTTTATCCTTAGATGTCTATATAGGTATTATCTGAAAAGAAATTGTTTAAATTATACATTATTTATCTCTAATAAAATAATTAATTTTTAAGAATTTATTTATTTCGTATTTATAGTCAATTTTATGTATCCATTTCATCATTTAATAAATAATTTTGATTAATTTCTAGGAAGTTAACATTCATTTATTTGAATCCTTCTGTTTATTTATCAGATGTTTTAGTCTTATTTTCTACCTATTTAATTATCCTAATAATTAATGAAGCATTTATTTCTTAACGAGTCGGTAGATTACTTTTATTAAATGTGGCTATTATTAGTTTCTTTCAATTTTCTTTGCGGAAATTTATAGAAAGAACTAATAATACAGTGAACAGTCGATTGGTTTCAATGTTTTTAAGCAAATTCGGAGATATAGTTGCTTTTGAACTGCCTGTATCTATTAGTAATTTTTCTCTAGTTGAAGGGAGTAAAATGTTCGGTAAATTGAATTTAGGGTTAATGTCAAACTATCCTGATCTTTCCGAGGCTTTTATTGAAAATTTACTTCGTCGTAGTTACCATTATTGTATATGATTTCGGGATTGTAATTATTGGATTGGTTGAAATCTTCGGGTTTATTGTCGTTATAATTTTTTGGGAATTCTTGGCCATTACTTTCATTGTAAGAATGGTTAGCATAGTTGTGATTATAAGCGTTAAGATAATTTTCTTCTGATTGATGTGAATTATCTTTGGAGAGTTTGCGTTAAGTCACGAAATTTATTGGAGTTGGTCATCTGCCGGGTGCTGTTTTTTATTTACATGGTTAATGTAAATGGGTCTGTGTGTGGATCTATAGTTTGGATTAGAAGCAAAAGCGTCACTTCCCAAATTTTTGGAATTAGAATTGAAATTAGGTGGAAAAAGTTGAAATTACGGTTTTGAAAAGTTGATTGTGAAAGGTTTGAGTTTGAAAGGGTTTATTATAGAAGTTTTGATTCATAGGCTTTTGAAAATTGCCGTTGTTTTGGTTTTTAAGGGGTCTATTATAGAAATTTTGATTTAAAGGTTTTTGTTTTTGATAATTTTATCTATTCTGATTTTGAAAATATCTAATATCATTTTCTTCTTTGACCTTTCTAATTTTTGATTCTAAAGTGTCGGGGTTTCATTTAAGTCACTTAAGTAAGTTCGTAGATCTAATTTGTTGTTTTGTTCCAACTTAAAATTTTTTATTACTTAAGGTCCATTACCTAATGAAATCTTAACATTGTTGATTGCTCACTGGGTATGAACTTTATTGTAGAATTGAATGGAACCGTCTCTAGTGAGATCAATTAATAGATTTGTTTCAGATATTTGGTCTCCAAAATTTTCGATCAGTGTTTGTTTTAATTTTTTCCAATTGTTATAATAATAGCCTGTTATAACTTCAAGTGCTTGGCCTTTTAATTTATATTTAATGCGAGAAAGGATGTCTATTAACATAGTCTAAAGTATTTCTAGTACAGAATTGATCTGTGATTATTTCGATATACAGTAAACTCGGCTAAAGTGATCAGATTTCCATCTTAATTCGGAATTTGATTTCAGAAATACAAGTTAATAACTGGGGGTAAAATCGTATTATTATGCCATATTCCCGTTTGAATTAGAATTATTTAAAAATAAAAATTGTGAATATTTATTTATGGGTGACCTACTACGAGTTGTATTCATTCGGTTTTCGTAAAAATTTTTTATAATGTAATTATATAAAAAATTTTTAAAAAATATTAAATAGAATTAGATAACTGTATTTCATAATTCAATTCGTAGTTTTATAAAAGTTAAATTATGGAATTACTTAAACGTTTTCTAAAAAAATTTGTAGTTTTTATAAAATAAAAGTTTTTTATAACCTAAGTTTAATGTTAATTATAAAATAAAGATAAATTCCCTAAAATCGTAAATTATAAAATTTTATCCCGGGATATGAGATTCGAGATTAGCAATCTCATGTAATGATAACGCTTTGCGATCATATCCAAAATTATGTTATCAAATATAATTTATTTATAAAGTTTTATTCTTTTAACATTAAAGATTTTAAAATTGAATCTCTTTATAATTTTTTACGAATTTGTTGTGAATAAAATGTTATTTACTTATTTACATATGTTTATATACGTAATTCAAATTGTTTCAAATATTATTTCATATAATTTGAAATTGTAATTGTTTTGTTAGTTTATCCTACCTATTGTCTTTAACTGAACTAGAAATTATTAAATCTCACTAATAAATACTCTAGTGATCACGCTTGCTAAAGGCAAATGTAAGTCTTAATAATAAAATATTTATAATTATTGTTATTATAATAATAGTGTTAAAATTCTTCGTAAGTTTTATATATTTCTTACTTAGTCTTCGCTGTAGTTACGAGGTCGATTTTTATTCGGTTCAAGTTCTAATAACCAGGAAGTCCGCAGCAGCTAGCTTTTTTTTGAGATGCTTTATAACGGGCCTGCAAACTCTTTGGGCCCCAAAAGGTTGTCTAAAATGCCGATTGTTCTGAATTAGCTAACAGCTCCGGTCGCCGCAGTGGAGTAAGGGGGATTCTATAGTTTTTGATGGAAATAATTAGGCTAAAATTCAGGAACGACTTGCGAGAGCCGAATGTCGGGAAAAAGTCGTAATTTTTGGCCGCTGCCTTACCTAAATATCTTGACGGTTAGATCTTTTTAGGAACGAGACGATAAAGAATCTTATTTCACACCGAAACTGGTAGGGTCTTGTCACGGAATACTCATTAATTAATTACTGACTTAGTGTACGCCACTGGGTTAATATTTCGATCAGCTTACTTAGACGGATACGTGACAATATTTTACTTACTTAACTTAAACTAGTTATCTGAAAGAAAGTATATGTTAACAAATTTATAGGTATTTACAATCACAAAATAAAAGAATGTTATACCTGGTTTACTGGATATAATGTTATTCAAGAAAATTGAGTACGTAAAATTTTAAGAACTACATTGCTGTCAATAAAAAAAGAAGAAATTACAGTAAACAACTTCTACTCTATAACTACATTCGGGGACCCCTGTGTTTTATATAAGTTACAAATAATACTAATCTAGATAACATAATCGACCTTTCTGTAAAGCCCTTATTTTGATAAACAATTAAAAATGGGTAATACAAGCGAATGTCAATTTTTGTTATTAATATCTGTTAGTATAATCGTCTTTGACATATGATTTGATCGAACTAATTGTCCAGTCGTAATCAAACAGCAAAAGAAATGAGAGTTTTCTTGGATCACTGTTGACCATAAGTTCATAGTAAAAACTCCACTTACATGTAGACGGAAGTCTGACGGTTTCGAATGTGTCAGCAGCGTGGTGGTGTCAAGGCCTCGGTTCCCATTATATCTTAACTGTAGCGTACTTCATAGCAATGCCCCTAACCCTCGGACATGGGTGAAAAATGAGCGGATCCCCTAAAATTCCCCGAGAGGCGTTGAATAATGAATTCCCACGTATTCAGTATCTCGACAAAAAAACATTAAGCAGAATAACTCTTCATTTATGAGCTTTCACAAGGACGTTGGTCTAAATTAAAGTGCACTCGAACCCTTGAAAAACGGAGAAACGCACGCTAACTTCACGGTAGTTAGCCCCGAACTCCTGTTAAAAGAAGTTTCTCCTTGAACTTACGTGAAGGGGGACCGGTGGTTAATATTATTTTTAGCATCGTACACCTTCTTATGGGAAAGCTGATGTTTTATTTTTAAGCAAAGGCCCCTGTTTTGTAAAACGTGAACTGGGATTTTTGAATATTGATAGATGTTGTTAATAATGGTTTTGCAAAATTTATAGATTTACGTTTGTAATTTTATACATAAAAATGGTACTGGTGATTTACCAATTAGGTTTTACTATTAATTCACATATGTAGATGGCGTGTTGCCAAATGAGTGTCAAATGTTGCAAGAATTTCAGACGCGCTTACAGTTTGTCTTAAGAGTTGTCTTGTGCAGTAACTAATGTTGCTTAGAAGCAGCAAGTTTCTCGGAATAGTCTTGGCGATGCTTATCCTTCAGTGTTGACGGTTACTTTTTGATTGTTTGGATTCACAATAAAGATTTGAAAATCATAGTGCATTAATTATTTCATAATAAGGATCTTAGTGAATTCTACCGACTGCATCAGTTGTTTTGAGAAAAGGATGAAACGCCTTTTTAGAAACTATATTTCGTTTTACAATGAAAAGATACAGAAACATTGGAATTTACAAGTTTTAAAGTTTTATTAATATATATGTATATTTAAATACGTCTTTACAATTTGGAATAACAAGTGGAACTAGCCATAATTATTTCTGTAAATGAATGTACACCTAAAAACTTAATCTATTATCTACCACAGGTTTCCTCTTTATCTGCGTATACAAGTGTTTAATTATATATAGCTTGTACAGCTTGTCAAAATATAATATTAAACCAAGTAGTTTATCAATGAATTTAAAAAATACGGAAAGTGTTCTCGAGTATTCTAATGACAGGCCCAAAACACGAACGTGTAAAACCGTGTAAATTTTAAAATATATACAAAAATGTGTTACAATAGGTACAATTAGTTTTCTAAAAGCATTTGCCTGTCTGGTATAATAATATAAGAAAAGGCATAAGGATCCGTTAAGACGTTCAGATATGACAATCTTTTAGCGTGCACTGGTTGGCTAGATAAGTTTAAAGCTAGACAAGGAGTTGTACAGAAGTGTGTATCAGATGAATGTGGAGAAGTCAATGAAGAAGTTTGTAAAACGTGGCGGGAAACTTTTTAAAAAATATGAACACAGGAACAACTTTAATGCTGATCAAATCGGCTTCTTGTTCAGTACCTGCCAGTAGTAGGCGAGGCAGAGTTCAAGATCTATAATTGGGTCAAGCAGAGGTGAATGATCTCTCTCCACAGTAGGGTCACGGATATCAGTCAATGTGCTTCTTTCATCATTATATTAAGGACAGGTCAATAACTTCGACACAATTGGGTAAATTGAGGGATATTTAAGATATGTTTGATCTTCACAGTTTGGTTAAGTATACCGGTCAATGACTCCCTCAATACTCTTACCAGTGGAAGTTAAATTTGACTATTCCCAGTACTCACTATATGTGACTCCAGTTATTTTCCTGACGTTTAAAGGTGTATATCTGCCGTGTGACTGTAATGTGTTAACAAGTAGGTCATACTTTTAATAATTATGCAAAGCCCTTTGATGTAATTTAGAACGCCAGAGTAAAGATATTTCAATAAAATAGTAAGTGTATAGTAAAGAAAACTGCTCGTTCCGCATCAATAAATGAGAATGTACACTTTTTAAACAAATTGGAGACTAAATATGCGTATTAGTGTTGGAAGGTATGTAATACTGAAAAATAGTGTTTAGAGAATATTAATAAATAATATACATATTATAATTCATTACTTTGAAAGTAATGATGAGAATATGCAGTCACCGATTAAAGCAGCTTCAACAATGATTTTTTTTAAATCAAATAGGTCACCACAAAAATATAAACATCAATAATAATGGTGAGAATCGGATTTGATTAGACGAGAGCCATTCGTAGAGTTGCAAGGTTTGTTATTTGTAATAGAACGAAGGTTATCTACAATTGTTATCATTTTATGATAACCAATTACAGAGTAGTATGAATTTGCCACGTGGTCCTAAAGTGAATGCTATGGCGATAATCGAACAATGTAGACATGTACGAAGTGTGGGAATATTCCTTTGTCGGAAACGTTACATTATACTCCTGAAAAATTTTCTGTTGATTTTAACGTCAAAGCATCTATGTACTATTTATTAGAATTGCAGTCGACAAGCAAATATAAATATCGGAGAGTATAATATAATTATGTTATGTTTAAAGTATTCAATAATGATGTGGATGTGTTACGCGCCTGAACATTGGACGAAAGCTAGAAGTAAATATTCATGTATTGAGCGATCACTACAAGAATTTGTTGCATTGATATTTGATGCTAATCATAAAGTGATTTATAGTAATACAAAATGTACAAATATTTAGAAGTAAAAGTGTCATAAATCTTTAATATACTAGTTACAGAGTGTGGATTTAAAAGAATTTACTCGCCAACTTAATCTGTTTTTTTCTGATAATTTGAGTAACGAAGAAAGTGGTGCTGTATATTCTGTAGCAACTAGCCACAAATGTGAAGAAAATATAGAAAACAGAAGAATTGTACAGGCGCAAGATAATAATGACAGTGCTAGTAATTAATGAAGGCATAAACGAAGTACGTTATGCAGTAGCGTGGTTGGATACCTATTGAGAAGCACAAAAGGGAAACCGGCAATCAGTATTATTGAACACGGTGCGATTTGAGAAGATGGTAAAAGAATGTGATAACAGTATTTCACCTATTTTAAATGTTAATTATAGAACAGAGATTTATTTTCAGCGCTTTTCAAAATTGTAAATAAGTGGTTCTAATAATAAAACTTTGTATAATTTTTATGATGTAATTATTAGTGACAACTCTTATTGTAATTTTGTATGATAAGCATAAAATAAAAAGCGATCTTATATTTTTGAAGTATAGAGTAATAATGTATTTTAAACATTATTACATTTTAATAATGAGATGATGTGTATAATTTATAACAAATAAACGTCATTATATATATATGTCGTGGTTGGTATTAATAAGTCTGAATGGGTAATTATAATTCACTAAAAATCATTACCTTACTTTTTGATCATATATAGGATATGCATTCGATAAACACACATACAAAGTGGTTTGAAATGATAAAAACAAGGTACATCATTTTCGGTTAGTGTTGGTTGTTCTCCTAGTTCAATCATTGGCTGAGTTATGTATCTTCTTATGTAAGCGACTTTTTCAGGCCCTTTAATACAAACAGCTGCTGTATTTTGTGTTGATCTGCGAGAAATGTCTCCATTTGATATTTGATAGTTAAACATTAACCACCGCACATATTTTCTATATTTATCAGTAACGTTTTATATATTACTCATTGTGATAATGTGAATCCAATTGAACGCAGAACCTTTTCATCCTTTTGTATTAACTGTTTGCTGGTTGGACGTCTTCTAACAATGTTAAATGAGGAATGTGGATCTATCCATATTGCTCCAGATTGATTGTATCTAAACACTATTGTGGGGAACCTTCAAATAAAGTCGGATCGTGATCGTTTCACCTCAAAATTTAATCGGATTTTCATTGTGACCTAAAGGATAATGTTTGTTACCTAATTGGCAGTGTATGCAATTTAGAATTTTAAATCGCTGTTACGCTTATAATTTAAGCTAATTAAAAGGTTTTAGTAGTTTGGTA